>CAJHUC010000667.1:0-41146 GCA_905146915.1 Ostreobium quekettii | reverse complement strand
ATCAACAGCCGCTAATCCTGTCCCAAACCTGTTCCCATAATCGTTCACTATAAGACCGTGTGAGGGCAGTTCGGACCTCACAACAAAGCACCACCACTGCACACCCGCAAAATCAGTGTGAACAGTGTCAACTGTCCTCACAACAGGGACAGGTCCTGAGCATTGTGACAAAGCATCCCTTCAAGCCAAATAATTGGCTATCGACAAACATCGACACCAGTGGCAGCAAGCGTCTGTGGTACATGAAAACATGCAATGGGTGCCACCTATTGACAAACACATGTTTGAGGCTCACAGGGGCACCAGCCGCATGCCGAGCCTGAGACAGTGAAGACGAGCACCGGCTGAAGCATGGATGTGGCTGCGTCACAGTGTGAGGGCAGCATCGGCAATTATTGCAGCAGGGGGGGCAGACAACAGTACAGCAAAAGCCCAAGAAGCACTGAGGCTCCTGGAGCCTGTGTGGTGTGTGCTATCCCTGCTGTGCTTGCCCACACACACCCATCGTCTGCCACAGTGTGGCAGGGCAAGCCCACAATGCAACTCCCCAGAAAGGGGTGACACAGGACGCTCTCTCTTCTCCCCGAGCGCAGCTGCTCGGCGCGGGATCGAGAGGGCAGGCGATGAGACGGCACCACACACAAATATATAAGGGAGCGCAAAACTTAAAAAATAAATATAAAAAATCAATATCAACAACATGGCAAATGGGGAGGGCCGACGTGGGAACCCTCCTCGCGATTCTCCCGCGCACCCAGTCGATCAGTCCAAGGCGACGTGCCGCGCCTCAAGGCAGGCGCGCGGGCGCGAGAGGCAAGCGTGCGCGCCCGAATTTCGAAGTCTTGCGAGGGCACGGGCATCGGGCGCCCCGCCGCCAAGAAGGCGCAAACGCCGGAGACTCCCGCCACGCGGCCGTGTCGATTTCGGGTCGGTCGCTGCCTCCAGCATGGACAACCAATGAAGCCACAGCTGCGCGGGACGTCTCGCCCCCCCCCCCCACACACACACACACAAAAGTAACAAGAGCGGCGTGCACGCCCGAGAGTTTCGTCGCGGGACGCGTGCTGAGTTCTGCCGGCGCGATGCGGAGGGCAACCCTTTGCGTGCTCGACGCTCGGCTCGCTGGCCGACCGGCGACATCCACGGCGACGATCGCGCGGTTGCGGCCGCCGCCCATCGCGGCCACGGCCTGAGAGCTCCCCCCACGATGCGGCGTGGATCGCCACCAAACTCATTAGCCCGGCATCTCAAGAGCGAATTCGAACGCGCGAATTGGGAGCCTGGATGCACCTCCTCCCGCGAATGGCGCCTCGCTCAGCGGGGAGCCGCCCTTCGCCTCGCCGTACTTTCATTCCGGCCGGCCAGAGCCTCGTCCCCATCGCCCTCCTACCCCCTGCGCTCTCAGTGGTGTTTCCTTCCTCGCACCCACCCTATGCTGTCCGTGGCGTTTCCTCCTCCCCCCATGTCCCCTATGCCCTCCGTGGTGCTTGTGCTGTGGAGCCCTCTCCTCGCACCAGGAGTCCCGACATCGGTTTTCCAAACCACGGCACACAGCCCACAGCCCAGTACGCGCTTCCCAAACAAGGGACGCCCTACCCACCCACCCCCTTTGTCTGACCCCTTCGTCCTCCCCCTTTCAATAAGGACACCCCTCCCCCTTCCCCCCACCTCTCCCCCTTCCTTACTTTCATTTGTATCTGCCAGGTTTTCCTTTGGGCCTCCTGCTGAATCTCCCCAACGGTGGACAAAAACTGGGACCCATGCCTGGGGATTTCGGCTTGCAACAGTCTCTCCCCTCTTCTCTGTTCTCTGATTCATATTTGGCCCGTTTTGCCTCAGGCTTGCTGCCAAACCTCCCAAAAGCCTCAAACCTTGTCATTCTGTACTGTTTGCCTGTCTGTTCTCTCCTTTTTCGTTTTGACTGTTCTGTTTGTTCCGTCTCTTCAAAAATCCCCCCCTCCCCACCACCACTGCATAGAAAAGGATCTGGCACACACATGTTCAGGAGGGGCTGCCCATTGCAAGAACTTTTCTCCTCCTCTTTTGCAACAAACCTTACCCAACCCACCCCCTTGTCACTTGAATACTGTCCCGCAACAATCCTACCCACCCCAACCCTTCTAACTGAAATTCTGTCTTAAAACAATCTTACCCCAACTCACCACCTCCTTACCCAAATTCGGTCTTGCAACAATCTCATCAACCCCACCCCCACACGGGGTGCCCTTTGTACGACCTGTTTCTCTTTCTCTTTGTCACATATGTATCCCGAGGCAATGCAACTCTTTGTAACCATCACATCCCTACGCAAAACACAGCCTTGTACGGCCTGTGTCTCTCTCTCTTTGTGACAAATGTATCCTGAGGCAATGTGTGTCTTGGTGACAAGTGTACCCCAAGACTCAGCTTCACATTTCCTGCTTCCCTTTTTCTTGCAACAAACCTCGCCCCTTCTCACCTGGAGGCCCGGGTACTCCTCCGAGCCAGGAAGGGGCTCAGGATTGCTCAGGAGGGGGTGCCCCAATGTATGACCTATTTCTCTTTCTCTTTGGTGGCAAGTGCATCTTTGTATAACCCGGTCGTCAACGATCGCAACAAAACTCAACCCTCCTCACCTGGAATCCGGGGTACTCCCCCGCTCCACATGGAGACTCCCCGGCCGCCCCCTCGCCCGCCGCGATCGCCCGAATCCTCCCTTCGAGCAAGTTCCCGCCCTTCCTCCCCAGCACGCCGTCCGGGTCGCACACCCAGCTTCCCACATCCCTCCCGCACGCTCGAAAATCCTTCTGAGGGTCCGGGAACGACTCCGGCGCCCATCCACCTTCCGCCGCCGCCGCCGCGACGATCATCGCGAAGGCCGCCGCGGCCGCCAGCGGCATGCCGCATGGGCTGCGCTTGGCGACCATCGGCGCAGGCGGCTGAGATTTTCGCCCGGCGGGATGCAGCTCGATCGGTCGGGGTCGATTGGATCGAGGGGGGTTGGGAGATCCTCCCACAAGGAAGAAGCGGGGAGGGGGAGGTGGTTCGTGCTGTGGCGGGGCCGGCGTGTTTTGGAGGGGAACAGTGTGTGGGGACAGGTGGGGGGTGGGGGGTGAAGTACAGGCGGGGCGGGAGTTTGAGGGAAGCGGGAGTCGGCGCTGTTTTTTCAGCACTGTTTTTCTTTGTTTTCAGTACTGTTTTCCTTTTTTCATCTGCGCGGTGGGTTTGTGCTGTTTATCAGTGCTGTCTTCTCTTGAGGGAAGCCGAGATTTGGTGCACTTTCTCTTTGGAGGGAGCTGGGGTGGGCGTTGTTTCTTATACTGTTTTCTCCGGATGAGTGCGCGGGTGTGGTGCTGTTCTTCGGTACTGTTTCTTTGGAGGGAAGGTGTGATGCTGTGTTTCCGGTACTTTCTTTTGGAGCGAAGCGGGGGCTAAGGGCTATTTGTTACTGCTAGTTTCTTTCGGAGAGGGGCGCTGGTTTTGTGATGTTGGGTCGCTGACTGCCAGGCCTGTATTTTGCAGCGTAAACACAGCCTGTTTACAGTGTGCAGCCTGGACTTACGTATGTTTATGCCATTCTACGTAAGTGCGCGTAAATACACCCTGTGGGTTAACGCCGTAACGAACAAGCCTGCTGGCTCGTTCCCCGCCAGGTAAGCTGTCAGGTGGTGGCAGTCTGGGAACCGCGTCGGAAAAAAGTTGCATATCCTGGATATACATATCCAGGATATGGCCATATCCTAGGATATGGCCTCCTTATCCTGGGATATGGTGCCCATATCCAGGATATGCATATCCAGGATATGGCCATATCCCTCCATATCCCTGGATATGGCTGCCATATCCTGGATATGCATATCCGGGATATGGCCATATCCCAGGTTATTTTCCGCCGCGATACGGTCGGTACCGCACCGCGAACCGCCCCGGGCGGTACCGCCCCCGCCCCTGCGCCCGCCCCCTGAGGCCCGCCCCCAGCGCGCACCGCGCCCGGCGGGCCCCCGCCCCGGCCCCCCGCCGCCGCCCGCCCGCCCGCTCCGGCCATGGGGGCGCCGCGGCTGCCGCCGCCGCGATGATGGGGCCGCGGCCCCGCCTGGGCGGCCGCCCGCCGCGGAGGTGCGGGGCCCAAGCCATCCGCGGCGACGACGCGCATTAGGCGCCCCGGGCTCGGGCGCGCGCCAGGCCGCGGTTTTGGGTGCCCGTGGGCGGGCCCAGGGCCTCTGGGGGCGGGGCGGTGCCGGTGAAGGGGTGGGGAAGCGGGGGCGGTACCGGATCTGCCCCCCCGACTAGCCTCACCTGGCCGTGCGTCCCGGACGGCCCCCGATCTTGGACCCCGTGGCTGTCGCAAGGCGCCGCCGATCTCCGCAGCCGTGCCGTCTGGGAAGCGACTGAGCGCAGCGATGGACGCACCGCTAGGCGCTGGTTTCAGCCCAACAGCGCCGTGGCCCTGCGGGCGCTGGTTGTGTGCAGGTGAGCCGGGCTGGTGGTGGCCCGGGATGCTGACTGTGCATTCCGCATTTAAACCCCCCACCGCCAGAAACGCACAAAGCCAGCAAACCAGCTGTCGCCCGTTCGAAAAGGTGCTCCGGGACGGCGAACCCCACGGAGAGAGGCGCTGCAGGCCCCCAATTGGCTGAAGATTCTTGTCCCAGGGCGGCGGTGGGGTCCCTGGGGCATCGCTGGAGCGCTTTGCGCAGGTGGGTGGAAGAGCATGGGCCATGACGAGGCGCCGCGCGTCTTGGCGCTCCGGCCCCACCCAGGCACTGCCGGGCACCTCTCTGCGCCTGCGCACCTGGCCCTCGACACGGCCACCTCGAACCACGTGTCGCTGCCCTTTTGACCGGTCGCCAGGGCGTAGCCACGGAAACCAAGGCCAGTGGGCCGATGGCGGACGGCGGCAGAATTGGCGGGCAGGTGTAGGGCGCGGAGGGGCGATTGGGGCCAGGGACGGGGGTAGATCGGCGCGGGGGAAAGGTGCGCAGTGGTGCGGTGGGGAATCGGCGTAGGAAAGGGGAGTGGGGTGGGGCGGGGGACACACCCACAGCAAATGGGAGGGGATTGCAACCTGTTGTTTTAGTCACTAATGCAGCCTGCCCTGGCAGCTGTTTGGGTGCGTAGCACTCGCTCCCCTGCTGCTGCACCTGTTCGTTTGCACTACAAAGAAGCTTGAATGCCCCTGCCTCTATCACTTGTGAGTATACAATCACTACACAGGGTTTCTTTTAGCAACGATGCAAAATCACATGCAGCCACAACCGTTGTTCTCAGCTCCAATAGGCTCTGTAGCGAGTGCTGTTGCCCATCATGCGGCCTTCCTGGCAGTTGGAATGAATGGCGCTTACTTGCGTGCTGACCACAGCAGTGCCGGGTGGCTGTTCATCATTGTGGCAGCATCCTATACCTTAACCTCCCTGATGCCGGTGTACACTTGGGGGAATATGCTCAATGGCAATCTTGCCTGGAAGTATTGAAAGGATGCATTGAATTGTCCAATCTTCAAGGGGGCACGCTTTGTCTATTTGGATATGTTTAGCTGAATGGACATCAAGCTCAGGAGAGTCCCCAACCCTTTTGTGTTCCTTGTGTTGCATGCTCATCATCTTGAACTAGGATACCCACATCATCTTTCATAGCATGGAAGTTATATGCCTGTGACTCGTGCTTTCCACTTCCATGGCAGTTTCATAAATGGGTTGCATACCAACATGGGGTTTGTAGGGTTTGCGCCTGTAATGGATGCTGATGCTCAGGAAAAATGGAGAAGACATTGGAGAGGCGTTTGAGGATGGTGTTAGCCGGTGAGTAGAAACCTTCAGCCATGTAGCCAACCTGTTCATACTTGTTGAAACACGAGAGGTAGCAGTTGTGTGGGCCAAATGCAGTGGTTTTGTCCCCTTTTGTATTCACACGATGTGCCCAGAGGGTTGAAGGCCCTCAGTGAGGAAATGTATAGCCCTGAAGTCAGCAAATCTCCTGCCTTAATGGCAAGTGCACAGCAGCAGGTCGTGAACTCTGTTTGAGTCCTTTAGGCATTGCGCCCCACCACACCCTGCGCCTTATTGCGATTGCTGCAGAAAACATTGGCAGAATTTGTTTGTCAATTTGCATTTTGCGTCAGCCTGTTCTGCCATTGGCCAGCTTGCCACACAGTGCTCAGTTCTGAGCCTCTTTCGGTCTGTGCCACCATTGTCCAGCTTGCAGCACTTTACTAATTAAATGGTGGCCATCCAGAACATGCCAGCCATGATGTTCGCCAATGTCACCAGTACCAGCTTGACAGTCGGGGGGCTTGTGGCGATTTTTGGGCAGACATGTATGAGCTTGAGGCACGGGTGAAGGGATGAGAAGTGTGCACCCATGCACCCATGGTAGTGCAGACCCACGAGGGGCAGATCGTCGCCATCCAGATACCAACACATACCGGGCAGCGTACCTGGAGTCTCAACAAGATGGTCTCAATTCGCAGCGGACACGGCACGAGGGACATATTGCTAGGACAGTTATCCAGGTACAGTGGCAATGGAGTTTGCTATTGTTTTGCGCAGTTTTCTGTCTGTCCAAACCATAGTGAGCTGCTGAGCTTCGTTTGGCAGCTTTTCAGCAAGCATTGAACGGGGATAGAAAGGGCATATCCATAACTGTATGTTTTGAGCTGTTTTCCACTAATGAATGGCTACCAAAGGCAGAAACACTGACAGGAGAGCAAGGTGGCAGTTGCCTTGAGCAGCTTGCAGTGCTGGATACATGATTGAAAGGTGCGGCACAGCAGCTCACAATATCAGTGCTTCATAGGCATTGAATTAATTTCAGTCTCAGAGACTGCGTCGGGGTAGACAGGTGCACAGGTTTGGGGAGTGCTATGTGGGTATGCAACAACATGCAAAGTTGATTGCAGCCAGAAAAGGCAACAAGTTTCCACGTCTGGCTCCCTTCTGACTAAGAAGCAGAAGCACAACAGGTGGTCCTGTAGGGCAATCTTGCTTTCTGTCAATTTTAGCTGGGCATTGTGCATATCTAGTATTCCAAGTGGACTGTGCGGCAGAGGTAGAATGCCACAAGTTCCGGGATGACAAAGATCAAACCTGAAGTCCCTGGTGGTGCAACAAGCGATCGTATCGTGTTATTCAGTGATGGACTGCTTTTCAGGCTCTGGGCTTTCTTGGTTGCTTTCAAGGAGCAGCTGACCTTCTACAGCGTTTGCATGCTGAAGAATGAATGGCGGCTTGCTGGTAGTCAGGGCGCAATTGGGACTCAGAGAGAAATCGGTCGATTTCAGTGGTGTTTAGCTGCGTGGAGAATGGAACAAAATAGCCCTGTTGCGGTGTATTTGCGGCGCATTCCCTTTGTAAGCTGGCATTCGTCTCACTCAACCCACAGGCAGTCTGAAGAAGAATGGACATGTGATGAGAGTATGGAACCTGGCATCATATGGTTGCAAGGGATGTGTTGTGTGGCTGACTGGTCCCAAATGGGGCATTGTCATCAACACTTGGCAATCACTAGTCGATAGCTTTGGTGCTCTTCCTCTTAAATTCAGACCTGCTTGGTACTATTGCATTTGATAAGAGGAAAGTCTCCAAAATCCCCCAGTGTGGCCAAAGATGATTGTTGAATGAATGAAACATGTCACAGAATTGGCAGCCCCCTCTGGGCGGAATTGGCAATATTGTTTTCCTTGTTGCAACAGATGATATAGGAATCTTCAAAGGCAAGGTAGAAACAATCAAGAGCATGCACTAGGCATGGCAAAAAGACATGCATCAAAGGGGACCTATATAATGAGAGGTGTATAGTATAGAAAGTCCTTAAATCTTCATGTGGTGCGAGGCATCAAAACCCTATCCTATACTAACATATACACCTATCCCCTACTGACACCATGACAACCAACCGACAAAGAAGCTTAGCGCTCTGCCAGCTGCACTCCTGTGTCCCACATCGCCATTCAATCGTGCGCTCAACCAAGCGTCTGTGACCTGAATTACATTGCACGCTCTCCATCCCAAAACCATGTTGTGCCAAACCATTCACGACACATATTGTGTTTGGGTCACCGAATCCCACTGTGGCCCAGGAATTGCCCGTCAGGTGAAATGTTTTTCATACAACAAGCAATACCTAGTTTGCTGTAGTTAATCGAAATCCATGTGCAAGCAGAGCCCAATTGTGAGATACCTCACTACACATTAGGGTTATGTGGGACACCCCGGAATAGGGTGCGGCATTGCACCTTAAGGTGCTTGTATCATAGCTGTACCTTAGGGTTTTCATTAGGGAGAGGGGGGTCCTTATGGGCCTTACAAACCATACTAGGAAGCACAAGGGCCTTCTTAGGCGCGGCCAGCGGTGGCATGGTCTCAGTAACGATTATTAATAACACCGGGAGGCAGATGGGCATGCGAAACATTTGAACAAACAAGCATTCGAATGGGATGTCACCAGATTCGAATCTAGCGACTCTTTTCGAGTTCCCGGGTAGGGCACCTATAAATATAGGCGCCCCTGCCCATCTAGATGTAAGAGTTCTTGTCATGTCTCCTCGCCTTTCCTGGCTGGTCCGCGAGTCGAACGGGGCATCGCAGGCCGGGCACCGACCAGCCAAACCCCCTCCCGAAAACCACCCGTCACAGCTGGACCCCGGATCGAATGGGGCATAGCTAGCCAGGTCTCGACCAGCCAGAATACATCCTCTTACTGGTTTTGGAGCCAGACCCCCGACCCGAGACAGACAGAGGCCTGTCCCTACACGGACCCCAAGGAGAGTACGGAATATGGCTAGGGAAACTACCGGGAATGAAACAACACCTAGCTTGGTTGGACTTGACCCACGGCAGGAGGCGGCTGGACGTCAAAGAGACGACAGATGTGGAATACGTCCCGAGGGCGGCATGACGGGACATCAGGAAGACGTCAATTGCATACCAAGCCCTGGGGGCAAAATAGAGGACGAGCGTGGCGGGCACTGTATCCCAACAGAAATTCGTTGAGGAGCAACGTGAAGCCGTTGAGCTCCAAGAGACGAGGACAACTGCGGCGGGCGCTATATCCCTGCAGAAATTCGTTGAGGAGCAGCATGAAGCCGTTGGGCTCCAAAAGACGAGGACGAGCGTGGCGGGCGCCATATCCCGGCAAAGTTGCATGAAGCTTGGGCGTTGAGGGGACGCCAGCTGCAACATACGCCCCGAGGGCGGTACGGCAGGACGTCAGGAAAGCGTCAACCGTGTAACAAGCCCCGAGGGCAAGGTTGGAGAGTGCTGAGCGCTGAAGAGCACCAGCTGTGTGGCCAGCCCCGAGGGTAAGGTTGGAGAGCGCTGAGCGCTGAAGAGCACCAGCTGTGTGGCTAGCCCCGAGGGCGAAGTGCTGGCCAAGCACCACCAAGAAAGTGCCGAGTGGAACCTCTGCCAGCTTACGATCCAGTTTTACAACAAACAGAAATAGTAGACGAAGACTCCAAAGACTCGCCATCCAGATTGGCTGGGAGTGATGATTTTCAAAATCAAATCAAATTGATGGCTTTCTTACCAATACGGCAGAAACCAAGTGCGACCCAATGACAACAGCTGGCGACCCTAACGACCTTTCATATACAGTGGCTGAAAATGGCAATCATGATGAGCTGCCGATCGGGGTGGCCGAGGATGACGACCTCGACAGCTTGCCGTTTAAAGTGACTGAATCTGACGTATCATCCGAGGATCATGGCGATTTCGACGACCACAAGTCCAACGACACAATGCAGTGCTGCCGAGGAAGGACAGCCGCCGAATGCGACCAGCTCGCTCGTTTGGAATACCTAGATGATTATTTCCAAGCTTTCAGCCTCAAGGAACGGCAGCTCAGCTCGGGAGCATTGAGTTGCACAACTGACCCGGGCAATCACCAGTGCGAAACGAGGGTTGAGACGAGCAGCGAAGTTGCACTGCCAAACGGCAGCCAGTTAGGGCGTCAGGACCCAAGCCAGTGTGTGGACAACAAACGAAACACAGTTGATGTAGGTGTGCAAGTTACTGGCTGTCTTGAGGAACCAATGAAGAGGAAGACCAGTAAACGACCCTCAAGGGAGGGTAGCCAGAAAATCGCATCAGCACCCACAGAGTCCCACTCTGCGACTCCAGCAAATGAGTCTGCCTGGGGTTCGGACCCGGCTGTCGCCCTTCGGAAGGCCAACCCAAGCTGGTGCCATGCAAGAGTTACTGCATTGCTCGCTGTCCTATTTGACACTCCAGCCAGGATGGGCAGCCTAGCAGCCTGGCGAGCGCTCTATCGGGATATACGGGACAGAGCCTATGCCTGGGGAACCAGCGGAGAGGGCGTCGACACTACATTAGCAAAGCTGCAGTGTGATCTGTGCCACAACGACTTAGGAGGAGCACAAAACTCAGCGGATTGACAGCGAGTGTACGCCGACATACTACGATGAAACGAAGGAGCTGCAGAAGAACCGAGCAACCTAAGGAAGGGGGCAACTGCCAAACTGGATGACCATCAAGAGCAAGGAGCTGTGCGAACTGGGCGGGTGGTCACACGTTCCATGACCAGATTGGAGAGGGTCCAAATGGCAGCCGCGAAGGAACGACCAACCAGAGACGACTGGAGTGAATACCGCGATGGCTGGAGGGATTACTATGATGACACCAGCGACGGGACCACCGAACCCGATCAGACTACACCTGGTGAGCCCGAGGGATACGGGACGCCCAACAAGGATGTTGCGGAAGGAAGCCATGAGTGCACCAACATCGACACCATGGGAGAGCTAGAACGGGACAAGGATAAATTGTGTAGCGCATAGCGGCGGCTCTCTCCCAGCCAACCAGTGGGCCCACGTCTCCCGGCCGCATTGGGGAGGCGATTGGATCGCGAAAGTGTGACGCACTGTACATATGGAAAAAAAAACGTGCGAAGGAAAGGAAGTGACCAGACTAGGTAAAATCAAAATGCATTTCTGCAAACATGTTCCCAGAGTGATCGGACCGAGTGGAAGCATAAATTATGCATTTTCACAAACGAGTTTTTAGAATAAACGCTCACAGGGGTGTTTCGCTGCAAAGGGGAAGGAGTGTAAGATACCTCACTATGCATCAGGGTCATGAGGGACACCCTGGAATAGGGTGCGGCACTGTATATTAAGATGCTTGTATTATATCTGTATATTTGCGGTTTTATTAGGGAAAAGTGGCCTTCGTGGGCGTTACAGACCATACTAGAAAGCACTAAGGGCGTTCTTAGCCGCGGCCAGCCGTGGCGTGACCTTGGTAACGATCAGCAATAACACCGGGAGGCAGACAGGCGTGCGAAACATTTCAACAAACAAAACATTCGAACGGGATGTCGCCAGATTCGAATCTGGCGTGTCTTTTCAAGTTTCTGGGCAGGGCACCTATATACATAGGCGCCTCCGCCCATCCAGATGTAAGAGATCTTGTCGTGTCTCCTCGCCTCTCCCAGCTGTTCCCGATTTGAACGGGGCATCGTAGGCCGAGCCCCGACCAACCAAAACCCCTCCCGAAAACCACCCGTCACTGCTGGAACCCCGGTCGAACGAGACATAGCTAGCCGGGTCATGAGCAACCAGAACACATCCCCTTACACCAATCATCTTCAAACTGACGAAGAGGCAATGGCACCCTTGCTACATACATTCACAAAACCCGGTGGAGGAGATGTCTTTTCATCGACGTGTTGCATTCTGCCTAGCTGCATAAGTAGTGGGATTCTCATTTAACTCCCCGTACATTCCACTGTCAAGTTTATATAGTAGAGTAATGACTCATATTGTTGCTAGGGAATACTCACATGAAGCGCCTGAACCACATTCACCGCCGGTCTAACAGTCCTGGCATGCAGCCTCACATGTATGTATTTACATATATGCGAGCCCGAGCTTGTCTGTCAAGTTGCCTTGCTTATCGGGCTCCAAGTTCCAACACAACTTTCCTTGCCAACAGACGACCGCTCACGCTGCCTATGGTTGGGATTGGAAGTCACCGTGATGCCGCAAATATACATTTCTGCGTGTTTTCATGGTTCAAGTATTGATTGAGTGTATATTGCATGAATCAGAAATTGCATGTGTCACCATTTTGTCGAGCACTGTCGGTTGCTCCTACACTTCACCGACAGGTGGAATTGATATCAACACAATTGTGCTCAGTGTTGTGTGCTCCTTCAATTTTTTGTAAACTCACAATCGATGAACAGCTAATTATTATTTTGTCCAGCATGGTCCAAAATGATGGGAAAATCAGTGGTACTGAGCCGTTTCAGATATGTTAGTAGTGCAGTCTAACATATTGTTGCTGGCACTGTGGTGATTCTTTCTTGTTACGCAGCCACGCAATGACCACCGTTTCAATGAAATCGACATGAGCTATGACCATATGTCCAAAACGTCGATGATCAACAGTAAACAACTCACGACTTGCTCCAAAACATCCCTCATGCATTTATTTTTTTAATTACTGCCAAGTGACCGATAAGTTACATCCTTCAATTGCCGATTTGTAATCCGATGATTGAAAACAGTGATGGTAACTGAGATTTTCCCTTGGGGGATACATCATCAACAATGTATTTCAATAGGTATTGTTCTCCATTGATGTTTCGATTGCAACTTTCCAGTTTATATCACTGGAGGTTGGTGGCTAAACACAGAAGTGCTGTGAAATGCAATAAGAAAAGTGAAAGCAGAATTGGGAGGCGGATTCAAGCTATGAGATGCTGACACCAGGAAAGCCACAGTTGTTAATTGGTCGTGTGCTGGCTGACTGGTGCTGTTTTCGAGCTGATCGAGTTGCGGGAGGACGATTGCCCAATGCTCAGCTTCAATTTGCTAATTTTGGTGATCGCGAGTTCGTTTGGTGAATTAATCGTGTGGGTCGATGTTGTGGGCTGCTACTGTGGGATTGCACCACGTGTTATGCACCAGCAAAGTGTGAGTTGAGTCTGCCCTTCTGAGTATGAATTCTGGTGGACGGAAAAGATGCGCACTCTGGCATTCAAAGAAAGCCTGAGCCTTCTTCTAGGCTTCTCTCGGTTTGGCTGTAAGGCAAGTTGAGTCTTAGCTGTTTGTCAGGCCATGCATAGTATGTGCGTTGGAGCACTGCATGCCCCAACGTTGACACGGAGGTCGAATTAGTGCGTTTGAGCTGTGCTTTGCAGGTGTGATTGATGGCGTCTGTCTGTGCTGTGTTGTGACCCATTGCTGTGCAAAATAAGTTGCCATGGATTGCCAACCAGATATGGACTTGCCGTGGATTTCCACAGGATGGCGACAGAACTTTGACAACCCTTGAGAAAGGCCCCATATTGCATCCATGGAAAACCTTTGGGACTGCCCCAATTGGTTGCCACGGCTTTCAGAATCCCACTTTTCAGCCCACTGCAATTGCTGCAACTCTAGCTGTTGCATTCCTCACGCCTATCTTCAATGCTGTGTAAGGCAGTTAGGTAAGAGTGTTTAAGTCATCTTGGCATCGACATAAGCTTGCGGCCGACGCTGGGATGCGAGGTATCAGCCTCGTTAGGCGTCGCGGGTGCCTGAAAGAAGGTTCGGGGGCGAGCACTGCTGAGGCGCAGAGCTGGGGAGGGAGCTGGGTCCGCTGGCGAGGACGTGCGCTGGGGCGATCGGAGCCGATGGTGGGTGGCTGCTCAGCGTTGCAATTGAGGGTGGCGCGGCTGCCAACGTCCGTGGTAATCAGCGCTGTTGATCGCAGGGATCGGCCAGGCTTGCCTTTGCCTTTGCAGCACAAATCAGAGTCACAAGTCTCCAGCAGTGTGTCCTTCACTCTTTACTGTGAGCAAGGTCAATCTCTAAGGAGTGGGGTGGTTGAGTGCAAAACAAGGTGACTAGCAGTCTTTTGGCATCATAAATTTGGAGGCTGCTGCAGACCAACAAAGGCCCACCAGCCTACCCATCACAGTGTGAGCCATGGCACTCCTTGAAGTTGAATTCCCTTGGCCCCAATGAAAAGGGGCTTGGCAGATGAGTAGTCTAAATTGCAGAGGACACTGCCTGTCAGAACAAACTCATCAGCCAGTCCTGCCCTAAGTGCCCTTGCACATCCAAAGCAATTCAATATATGTTGCTGATGAGAAACTCACCGAGCAATTGTTAGGTGCATGCCTTGAAAATCCCACCAGATAACCACTGTCAACAACCCAAATCCGCAGATGCCTTTGAGCAGCTTTTCATTTCCACTATTTGTATTCTTTTAGATCTTCCCAATAGCGAAACAATGAACATTTCTGGCCGTTCTTCCCAAGGGCCTTCCTCCTCAGCTCTGATTCCTTAATTGCCTTCTTGACAGCAGCATCGTATGTGACTCCATCCCTTTGTTGAAATTCTGCAATCTTCTTCTCAAGATGTGAAGCAATGTCCTTTCTGCGAAGCACAGCAGTTTTGAGCCCTTTGTTGCTCAGATCTCGATAGGGCATATTCTTTTTGTTTGCTTCAAGGTCCTTCAATGGTGCCTCCAGCTTGCCACCTCCAACATCGACCCCCACTGTCCACTCTTCCCATATGTCCTTGATGTTGAGAGTTTCCAACCTTCGAAGCTTTGTCACTTTGTAACTGCTGCCCACTTGCGGCTCCACTTCTTCCACCTCCACTGTTGTTGCACCACGTCTTTTTGGCACTGGAAGCTTGGCAGCTTGCAATAGAGAGTCCAACTTGTCATTCATCAGGTTCAAGTTGCTCTGGATTTCTGTCTTGAACACATTGAAGTCTGCACTTTGCTCTTGAAGTGCATTCCACAATGGCTTTAGTGAGCTCCAAACTTTCCGCAGGTTGGCTGAAAGGCACTTGAAAATCCCCATGTGTATGGACAAACCAGCAGGAGGGATGTCTAGCAAATCCACAGCAGATGCTGATGGAAGAGAAGCCTCCCCCTGGCTGTGAACATCTGTAAGGTCATCCTGAGATGCCTCAGGAGCATTGTGCCCAACCTTTTCAAGGTAGAACAGGACCTCGCTGCCAACAATTGGGACCTTCCTGAACCCTGGAGGTGGCTCAACGTGGGCGGCAATAATGGGCATACCTTTCATCACTGTCATGCTGTGGCCATTTTCTGCTCCGCTCTGAAAGACCTCCAATGCTTGTTCTTGGGTCATCAGCTCCTCACATTCCTTGGTGTACTTCAGCACCAGTTTTCCCCATCGCAGGAATGCCTCCTTGTGATCTTGAATGAGTCTTGAGTCGAAAATTGGCAGTTTTGGGAAGTCACGGTGATAAAAAGGCAGGTCTTGAAGAAACACAATGCGGAGGAGGCGCAGCGCTGCTGCAGAATTGCGTGCAGCCTTGTCCCCTGCCTTGCCACCGATTTGTGCTTTCTGTTGGCCATATGCAAGATATCAGTTAGCTCCAGCCAAGCGCAAACAAAACCATTCAGAACTTGGAAGATTCATGGCAGAGAAAGATGGGGTTTACCTCAGCAATGGCTTCGATCCAGCCAGGGTCGTCCACTTGTGGAAACACGGCATGTGCGAATGCTTGTATACCCTCATCATCCACATCAAATGGAGAAATGAAGTTTCGGGGAAGGAAATAGCTGGCAGCATCAGAAAACCCAGCCATTTGTGCCACAGTGGCAGGGGAGTGGATCTTCACATAGTGGGCATTCATGACCTTCAGTGACCACAGACCCAAATTTTCGATGTCCTGAATCGGCACTCCCATGAACCTGGCCAACATTGCTCCAAACTTGCGGTCATCATGGTTCACTGACACGTCCAACGTCCCTGCTTCCTTCATGAGGCCTTTCTTTTGGCGGTAGACAGCTTTGGAGGTCTGTTGCCTTTTTGGGTTGTGAGACGATGGGAACAATTTGATCCCATACCTGCAACAGAAGCAATACCATGCAAGAACTTGTGGTGAGGTTTGGTACCAAACCACTATTTGGAATACATGGATGGATGACTAACAAGTGTTCAAGTTCACAGCAATTGCAGTGATAAGCAAACATATTCATACCATCCCTCCTTCTTCCCGGCCAGCTGTGGGAATTGCTCACAATCGACGTAGAAACGGTGGACGAGGTGCAAGGCAAGTGACCCCATTGGACATTCCCTGTAGTCCCGGTGCCGCACAAGGAGCTGCCAATCCTCTGGCAAATCATCCTGCCATACCACAAACCCCATTCTGATCAGCAATCATATCATTTGGTGTTGTGACATAAGAATTTGTAGGAAACGCTAGTGCAAGCCCTAGTGTTAGTTTGCTACACACCGCCCGTGTCTTGTGCTCCTGCTGGACAACGTAGATAGTGTCTATGGCCTGAGCACCCACTGCTGGCAATTCTTGTGGGTACTTCAGAGGCCACAGGTCAGCAAATTCCCAGCTCACTCCCTCATCTGTACGGGAAATGGAAAACACTTGGCACAAGCTCTGTGCCCTGTTCCTCAAGGCCATCGAAGTGCCTTTCTCCAGCCATGTGGTGCTCTCCTTCAACTTCTTTTTCAAATCAAAACCTGCACAAGGCACCCTGTACTGGCGGTCATGACAACACCTATGGCACATAAAATAGAGATGGTCAGTGATGCGCACAATATCCATAATAGTACTTGCAACCTTGAGCATCGATTTTGATTGCAAAAATTTGAAGAAATCAAAGCAAGATAGTGCTCATTAGTTGTGAGAAATTGTTTGACAACTTGAAGTGAATAGGGTTGCAATAAAGAAGTTGGTTGCCGCCCTCCAAGAGATGTCTGTATGACAATATTATATTTTTGATATTGGGTTTTGCGTTATGCCCATTCCACATAGACCTTAGATAGTGTTGCAAGATTGCGCATCTTCAATGCAACAAAAACATATTTTAGTATTGCAAGCCAATAAATTACATAAGTGTAATATAAACTTGCTCCATCATTGAAAATTTGGATAAGAATCTCTTCCAAGGACATTGAGAAATTTGCAATAGTCCAGGTCACAAATTTCAGAGCATATAGAAGCGCGTTGCGCACCTTTTGGCTTGCGCCACAGATCCTGCCTTCAAGTTCTTCAACAAGCTCTTGACCGATGCATAGTTCCGCACTTTTTTTGACTCTGGCAAGCTTTCGGTCAAGAGTGCATGTTGTGTCACTTGTAAGCGGTTCATGGCATTGACCATCTGCCGTGCATAATTAGCTGAGAAGCATCCTTGCCCCGGTGTGTACCGTTTGATTGAAAATTCCACCTTTCCCGACAGCACATCTGGCAGAAACGGTTGTTGCCCATCTCTCCTAATCTCTCCTGACTGCATCTCTTTGAGGAATAGGTACACATCCTCTGCAGTGATGATGAGTTGCTTCTGTGTCTTCCAAACATCACGATCCCTTGTGTGCAGCCAGAGCTAAGAAAAACGACACAAAACATGGTTAGATACATTAGCAAAACACATTGTGTTCATTAATTAGGAACAGCCTAACGGGGAACAAATCAGTGAAGTTCACTGTTGAGCACATGTGCCTACTCAAAAAGTGTTTGTAGAAACCAATCACATATATCCCCATGGCCACCTCCCTCCAACTGCTCTTGGCATATTTAAAAACTCACCAAGTAGAAATTATGGTTTGCACAATAGCAAGCCATGGTGTTGCTGCACTTTTCACTGCCCCAATGCGTGCACAACTCTTCAAGTTGCTGGTCAAGCTCGACAGAAGATGCGTAGGTGGTCTTCAGTGTATCATAGTCAAGGCCAATACTCCTACACACAAGCTTCAAGTCACGGGATCGCATAGCTGTTATTGCTTGGTCCACCACTCTGTGGCACTTGGCACGGCCAACAGCTGCTGCTACACCAGAAAGCACAAAGTATCGATAAGCAAAGTTGCAAAGCATCGACATACAATCATTGAGACAAATGTAGCATCAAGGAAACATATACTTGTGTTGAATTTGTTGTTGCGTGCATGAGCGAGTGATGGGCAAAAATGTTTGAACAAACCCATATTGACGGGACCCACAAATCAACCCTACAAACACTTTAGGAAACTCACTTGTTGTTCTGCCTGCTAGTAAACGAGATCCTTTCCTGCTGCCTTCCTTGGACCTTTCCCTTCCCTTTGCTGCATGATCCTTGTCTTTGGTTGTTCCATCCACAGTGCTTGCATCTGACTCATCTGAATCAGAGAATGGACAAGCGTCTTCCTTCCTTGGCTTCTTAGGCAGTGGCATTGGTGTGTGCAGAAACTTGTCCTTTTGCAATGGCTCGACTTGCTGTAAGGTTCTCTTGTGTGCACGAGATGGCTGAACTCTGGCTGTTGCACCTGCAGTAGCGCACCTTCCCTCAATGCAAGCATGGACAGTCTTACTGTCAAACCACAAAAACTGCTATTTGTTGCTAAGCACTTGCATTGGCTGAAAGAAATGCAGAAGCACATTGTATTGTACACTCTGAATGCTCACCAGCGGTGTTGCCTTCTTGGGAATGAAACACATCTTTTCCATCGTAGCTGTTGGCTTCATCACTGCTGCTGTTGGCTTCATCACTGCCGTTGTTGGTGTCATCACTGTCACTAATGGTGTCATCACTGTTGTTGCTGCAGGTCAGTGCGACTTCCTCCATGTTGCCAAGCGATGGCTGAGCCGTTGTTGGCACAGAAATGTGCTGAATTCTGGTTGCATCGCCTTCTCCAGTGTGGCTTCCCGAAGGAGAAGGAAAAGCTGCATGGCCATTCCAAGTAAAAGTCAGTGACAAAGTGATGCTGAACTTGTGCATTGGTCATTCTTGACTTTGATTGGGTTGGAATTACCTTTTCGTATTTCGCTGACAAGTGCTGCCACTGCGATTTTGGCATCTTCGTCGAATGCACCCACTGTCATGAGCCATTGTAGAATGTCAGCATCATCTCTGTCGATGCCGCCACTCTGGCCGTCCCATACAATCAACTCATTCTCCTTGACCTGCGCTGGCCTTCTTCCCCCCAATAAATCCGACACGAAGCTCGAGTCCTGCATTTTTTCTTGCTGTGTTGTTGACTCTCTGATTTTGTGCATTGTCTTGGTGATGGCTTCTGCTGTGTGTGGTGCATTTGAGCCTATGCAACGATGCCATGTCCATTACAATGCCATCAGCCGTTTGCTAATTACTACTTTCATTGACATCAGCGCAAATGACATTACCAGCCATTGTACACGCACAAAATAACCATGCATACACAGCACACAACGTGTGTCAAAGTGATGAGGCTATGTGATTAACCCACCCCAGTTGCTAAGATTGGGGACATGAATGATTCCAATGAAGCCGAGGCGTTACATTCTAAAATGCCACCATATAGTATGTTCTGCTTGACCAGCCTTCATTTCTTTCAATATTGCAACGGAATGTATGTGAATCGCCAGGAACCCAAGATTGAACTTAACGCATAGCAGCGCCGACTTGCAAGTAACCTTGTCCTTGTCAATTAGTGCAAATGCAAATCGATAACAAGGCAGCAAGATGAGGTGTGAACTTGACGTGTTTGTTGGAAAGTATTGGACACACTGCAAGTCGACATTGGGATTGCCACATTGCTGATTGGGCACTTTTCTAGAGCATGTGTGTTGGCCAATGTGAGCAATTTGCACACATGAGAGAGAGAATGCCATGGATCAAGGCAGAGTTATTGAATCACACGCAATTGCTAGACAGCTGCTGCACTTGCAATCTGCGGCAAGTTGCAAATACACACGGCCTTTAGCACATAGAATCTCCCAATTTGACCGTGCTGTCATTTTTCTATTTGAAGGCTGATGGCACATCTTTAGACATGCATTTTGAAGACTGTCCCAAGTTCATTCCAATCAAATGTAGGTTCGCATGCAGTGAATGCTGCCCCAAAGTAGAAACACAATATTTGCTTTCAACTGCAATTTAGATTAGGCGGCAAGTTGAAGCAATTGTTCAACAAGGTGCATTGCTATTGTTGAGCCTGGGAACATGTTAGACGGTAACTGTGCATTGGGTTGATGTTCAACCCAATGCGTTTTCACCCCAATCCAATGCGCTGCCTTGCTAGATGCTATGATTGAAACTCACAAAGGAAAGTGACTTATTGGTTGTCGCACAAGGGCATGTATCTCACTTGGGAGAGCTGTTTCCCTCACGATCTTTATAAATATGAATGCAATATGCAACAGTGGAACACCATAGCCCATTGAATACAGATGAACAATTGCAAGGAAGCTCATGCGCAAGCACTGCTATTCGCCACTTGCATAGAGTTCAACAACAAAAAGCACCTCGTGCCATGCTTCTCTTCTTTCTTGCTGTTGCGTTGTGATGGCATGGCGGGGCTTTCCTCTTTTGTGCAGATGAACTCCTGACTCGTGCTCCTCCCACCGTGGGGACATGGGCCCCGACAGCACCCTCATGGAAGAAGGCTCGGAGTGTGCCAAGGTACAGTTGCTGCAGCCAGCTCCCCCATGGCACTGGTCTCTCCACATTGAGAAATTCTGTTGCGAAGGATGGCCAATTGAAATTGGCATCATCATTGCCGTCCATGGCCCTGTGGATGGCGACCATCAACCTGCGCACCACAATGATAACCTTATGTACCTTTTGACGTGCCGAAATTATTCAAAAAGTATAAAAAGTGGTCAATTGGCTTGTGAACTGGAAAGTAAATGCAACAAGCCCTGTTGTAATCAACCATTGATTGTTGCTCCCTTTTTACCTTGCATACCCAACATGGCGATGTACACCACCAATCCGCTTCTGGATGCGGTAGTCTTTTGACTGCTTCCCATTCTTGGTTCTTGTAGTGAATAGGTGCTGGTCGTCCAACCATTTGTACAGAGCTGCAACAAAGCAAAGACACTTCAGCCTGCAAGCATTCTCTCTTGCATATTGCTTGGACTTGTGTATGTGGCTGCAAAGCAGTTGCAACCCCACTTCTCCTTATTTTTGTTTATGCATTCGCAACTAATGTTGACCACAGGTAGATTGCATCACTGGCAATTGCTTTCTTCTTGTACAGAAAAGCAACGATGGTGTGGAGAAATACGACGTGAGAAAATCCAGAGTTTCTCAAAACTGCGCATGAGGTGAGCCAGCATTGCATTTATGCCCCCGCGATGCACTCTGCTTGTGATGTGCAATCCTCGCCCATACACATTGTGGTTCGCATGTGCTCACTATATCGCCACGAATGCCCATCCCTGCAATCCTCCCCATATCTACTGCTGTTGCCCCTACCGTTCCCTTGAGCCATGCCACGCAACACAGCCAATCCATGGTATATGCCTGTACTGAAGGTTAGAAAAAAGTTCCTTTGCACTTGCTATATGACACCGAGGCATTGTGCATAGCGATATCAACTCTCCGCAGGCAACCTGTCATGAATTGCGCAGATTGACCCAAACTTTGTTGATGTGCCAAGAACCACCCAGAGCCAAAGCACCCAGAGAGCCTATGTGCACACACCATATGGTTATCCATCTACGTTAGAGTGGTAGCAAAATCTAAGAGACCAACAACCTAACAACATTGTCGAGCAGCTAGTAGGTAGGTTTACACCAATGCCAGAAGCCCTCATGGTATCACTGGCATGATCACATGATACAACCCACGGACATGGATTAAAGTGTGGGAAATGTAGGACTCCAACCAAGAAATCAGGTAGATGGGTGGTGACAGGTCCTACAAGAGGGCAGAAAGGGTGCCTGTGTGATAGTAGACTGCCACCAAACTGCACACCTGTACATAGAGCTCACCATCACTATCCACACTACCCTTGGTAGTCATCTGTTCCAATGCTAGTTGCTTTTGCCTCCATACAGGTTGCCACAACTCTTGCAGTGCATTTGTTTGAGGTCTGTTGTCAATCCCACTCACTACATGCACCACCTTGAAGCATTGCCATGCCACCAACAATTTTGGCTCACAACCCCACCTCCCTTGTACCCTGCGCTTCCCCCATCAGCACCTCAACTGACAGTAAAGTCAGCTTCCTATACGAGTGTTTGGACCCAGTTCGCACCATACTTTTTGCTCATCCATGTACCAAGTTTTACTGGGAGCAGAGAGATAACTTTACAAGACACACTGCACCACGCAGCACCTACCCTGGGGGGTGTATCCAATGCTCTCCAAATACTCATCCTCCATGTCCCTGCCGTGGTAGTATGTGCGCTTGAGGGTCTGACAGAAGGAATTGTGCATAAATATGAGGCAAAGGCATTGTAACTTCCTAGAAATTGACAAGAAAATAGTGCCCTTGGTGAATGACATAAGGTGAGTGACATATGAAGGATGTGAAACTGTGATCGCCCGATGCAGATCAGTGCTATTGAATGCAAAATGACACCAGTGGATCATTGAACAAGAGTGATGAAAATGTGTGGCAAATGGCAAAAGTGCTGGGTGTCTGATGCAGATTAGATCATTGAGCTACATTAATTCCAGACTCAAGCACTTGTGATCACCTGATACAGATCAGTGTTCCTGAATGAAATTAACACCAGCAGATAATTGAACAGGAGCAGATAAAAATGGGTCCCAAATGGCAAAAGTGCAGGATGTGATGGCAATATAAGTAATAGCACTATGTTAATTCCTAGCTCGTGCATCTCTTTTCACACACTTTCTTGGCCTCCTGTTTTTTGCAAATATGCTTTGCACTCAATGTGGCATGACTGCAGGCTGGAACAAGGGCCCTGCCGCTGTGGTGCGTGTGTTCAAGAGCCCAGCCAACGCAGGTGTAGCTGCTGAAGCTTGAGCAAGTTGCAGCTCCCGCCAATTTGACGGGCAGGACTAGCATGACAACTATTTGTCCGGCGGATGTAATAATAATGTCGTAATGTCCGTTTTTGCACTTGCAAGTAGCCACTTTTAATCGTTCACACCGTCCTCTTTGCCTCTGCGGACAGGGAGCGTAAGTGGGCGTGCGGACACACGGAGAGACACAGCACGCAGAGACAAACAGGCGCAACGCAACGAGGCAGCAGAAACGGAGACGAGGCGTCGCGACGCGAGGTAAACGCCGATCTAACGCGGATCTGAAATTTTGGCCACGTGCATGCTTACAACTGAAGTGGAACTTTCGCCACGCCAGTGCCAAGAGTCTTGCACAGCTGAAGCATGTTCGTGTGCTGGCACGGGACGCTTCCCGGCTCAAACGAGTCGTCCTCCAGTCGCGCTTCCTGTACACGAGGGTTCGCCTATCCAACCCAACCATCGCTGCCATCGCACATCCTATCCCCTGCACAAGGATGCCAACGGCATCCATCGTGCCACGTCCTGGCCAGGGATCAGCCAAACTTTCAGGATATGCCTGTGGCCATGGGCACTGGTTGTTGCAAGGCTTGGGCAGTGGTGTGAGGCGCTGCTGGATGAATCACGCCAAGCTGACATCCCATGGAACGCGGGCTCCTCCCAGAAGGCAATGTCTGTATCATTGCTTCTTGCTTCTTGTTCCATCGACCGATTGAATGTCTGTCTTTGTACATATATATTCTGTAGGACGAAGGCTCCTCTGTGAGTGCACTTATTTTCAAGTTTGTGAGTGAGGGCTCCAATGCCCAGCAGGTGTGAGTGAAGTATTTCATCAAGTTGTGGCAAATTTGCTTTCTGCAGATTCCTGGGCATGTTTGGTACAAAGCTCTCAACATCCTTCTTCTTTTCTTGACGAGAACCTACACCACGAATGGATCCCTGACAGTAGGGCCCACGGCAGGTCTGCCCCCTCCCCGGGCTTGGGACATCCGGGTTTGCCCCTCTAAGACAATCCTACTGCCATCGTTTCAGGAGCCTATGGCAGTGCAGAAGGTAGCGTGCTCACCGATGAGAGTAACGAGCACGTGTGTGTGGCGGTTCAATATGGAACAGTGCTGTTAGCCACGAAAATGCCCTCAGAGGTCGCTGAACATTTTCAGGCAGGAGTTGGACAAGATGGGCAGGGTGCCCAGCCACTCCAACATAGTGTCATGCCATGGTAGCCCGGGTAACTTTCAAGGCGGGAAACGTAATGGCGAGCACAGCATGCAAGTTGCTGAAGAGGTGAAGAGCACTGCTGGTGCTTGAGCCCACATGAAGTGATACGTGGGGACAAATTCCAATGGCGCATTCCATCCAGTCTGATTGTCAAGCATTTCTTACACATAGCCAGCGGGCTGGATCACCTGTACCAGGTTTCGGTCATGCACAACGAGCTGAAGCCTGCGAACACTTTTGTGGACAGTGAATTGCGGAATGCCAAGATCGCCGATTTTCAGAATCTCCAGGTGAAGGTTTTCAGTAACATGATGGGAACCACTACGGGAACAAGTGTTGAGTGGAGCTTTTGTTGGTCACTGCCAGTCAACTTGGCTGGCTTGTCATTTGTTGAATCGAAACTCCCCCAGCGATTTCCAGTCAGCATGCTGCGGTGTAGCTTGATTGTTAGCATTCAAATGTGGGGTTGATGGAGCTACCACGGCGATGATTTTGAGATTGGCAGTGCCGTATGTACTTTGCTCTATCGAAAATGCAGACAAGGAAAACAAAGCTCTGCGGTTCAGTAGATTCTCAGATTCAATGGCTTTATTTTTGCGTTTCTGCAGGAGGCATGGCGCTGGAAGTGCTGCTCGTCCGTCTCATGAAGAACATGCCGCTCAACGATAAAATTGGCATGTTCTCCATGGGAGCGATGCTGTGGGAATGTGGTGGACGGCAAGGGCCACTCCAACCCCTTGCCCTGTGGCAACGAAACCTTGGAGGGCTCAGCTCTGTGGCATCGCTTGTGGGGCATCGATTTCAACAGCTGTGGCCCAAAGCCCTGAAGCAACTCATTTACGACTGTGTGATATTTGAGAGTGGGAACAGGCTACTGCTCAGCTCACCAACGACTATGCAATGTAATTTCTGCAAGAGGAACTGGGCAGGATCCAATACTGGGTCGATGGGTGACATGGGAAGCGGTTTGTAATTCGAATGGAAAGTTCAATTGAATGCGAAAAAAGAACAGGCGCTTGATTCAGGATCCTGAGTATGGTGTGATGAACACTGGGGGGTGGGAGGGGTCTTGACGGTTCCTTTTTAGTGTGCCAGACCTTTGCAAGTTCAAGGTTTTGTTCTCAGGTACCCTGTGCTGTGGGGTCACTGCCAGTGACTAACTGGCAACACGCTCAATCCCAGTCTGGCCCCTGAAATCGCCATGCAAATCCTGTGAACAGGATTCAAGGCTGCACATCCACCTATTACGCTTGGAGGGTGCCTGCTCCCTGCCTGGCAGGCGAAACTGTGCAGTTTTCTGGATGCCCTGCCATGTGCTTGATTGGTTTGGCATCATTGTATGCTAGCACGATTCACACCTCCCCAACTCAGCCCACCAACTCGATTCGCCCTGCCCTCACCCATCCCCTCACCACCTGTGCTTGCTCCGCCAAAATCCAGACACTGGACTTCGGTAAGTGCATTGTTGATGCACCCGATGCTCAGCATCGTGAACACAATGCCCAGCGAGGAGGCATATCATTCTTCACATCCCGTTATTTGCCCAAGGGCAATATGGAACAAGTGATCTGAAATAAGATCTATTTCAAGATTGGTGGGGCCAAATGATGATTACGGACAGAAGCTTATGTAGTTATGCACCAGTCCGATGCATCGTGATGGCATGCGGCCTGCTAATATTGGGATGCCTGCGCGCTGCCAAAATGCGTCATCTTTCAGCGTCATACCGAGCTGTTGGCTTGAGCAGCAGGCAAGGAAAGTAGCACAAAGATGTAAGTCCGCATCCCAAGAGTCTAGAGTTACGTGCATGGCAGCCTTGTTTGGGAAATCATAGCAACAGCCATCATCCCGCGCAGCTGGCCACGCAG
This sequence comes from Ostreobium quekettii, assembly GCA_905146915.1. Taxonomy (NCBI): domain Eukaryota; kingdom Viridiplantae; phylum Chlorophyta; class Ulvophyceae; order Bryopsidales; family Ostreobiaceae; genus Ostreobium; species Ostreobium quekettii. The sequence goes on along the minus strand of CAJHUC010000667.1, from coordinate 15,405 downwards.
AAATCTGGAGCCAAGAGGGGCTATGACGTGCAGAGGTACAGCGTGGATAAGTTCACCGACACCAAGGGAAATTGAACGTCGTCAATGGCTATGCGCCAGAGCCAACAAAGTATGTACGCGGCTGTGGGCATGCACCACGTCATTGCATTGAGCTCAAAACTCAACAGTGATTCGAGATATCGTGCCCAAAATCGTCCATCAGAAAATGAGTCAAGACGTTGACATGTTGCGTATTTGATTCCTCGTGCACCGCTGTCATTTGCATCAACAAATTGCCAAAAAACTACCCTGCCCACGGGCGTTCAGAAGCGCACGAAGTACCGCCAATTGCACCCGCCGCGATTGGTCCCGGAGAGGGCGCTGGGCCATCAGCTAGCACGATCTTCGTTACCGCCAACCCGTTTGAGGTCATTCAAGAAGTGTCAGACTCCTACTTAGGTCTATTTGCCAAATCGGTAGTCGAAAACTGCTGATGTTCAATTGTCGCGGTGCAAATTCCGCGCTGCAAAACCATTTTACCATGGACAAAGTGCTGGGACGTCAGCTAGGTGGGCCTCCTCCAGTATGACATGGAACTGGCCACATGGAACATAATTTCTGGCTGGATGGAAACCAAGCCTGTGAACACCACTATCCACATGTGTTCACAGCTGAAAATTATCATATGGTACATAATTTCCATGTTTTAGACCACAATCTAAATTTCCCATTGTGGGGCGGTACTAATATCAGAGTACCGCCCAGAATATTGAGTACCGGGTGTTTCGCGAAACACCGCGAAACACCCACACCATGGGGCGGTACTCTGTTTCGTGAGGGTCAGTACTAGTAGGATATGGAGGCCATATCCTAGGATATGGCCATATCCAGGATATGTATATCCAGGATATGCAACTTTTTTCCGACGGTGGGCTAACAAAATGGCCTCAACAGCATTTGAATCCAGGATCACAGTGCAGTGCTATATACAGTCCGGAGGGAGGGGGATCGCCCATCAAATCGGCACTGTGACGTAGCATTTCGTCGGGACACCGCCTGCAAGATTGATCCTGTCAGAAACGCTGCATTCCAAAGCAAGAGTTCCCCGCGCTTGCGCATAAGTTGCGGGAGCAGCCGCCAGGTCTCCGTGCTCGACAAGCCCATGCGCGACAACAGATGGTCAGCCTGGCGACCAAGAGAGCTCAGTCGCCGGCACGCGACAAGCATCGTCCCTCATCAGCCACACCATAGGCAGCGGCGTCGCTGCCTAGAGCTAATTAGCGTTTTATAAAACGGCTTTGCTATGGGCAAAGTCTCTTCGCCATAAAGCGTTTTCGCCATGCGCCCCTTTGTGAACAAGCAGCATGCCCGCGCCGGCCACATTCTTGCATGATACCACGCCCCTGACTACTGCGCTCCACAGGCTCTCTCCCTTCCCAACCTGCGCAACCTATAAGGAGTCCAAGGTCCAATTTGGCCAATTCAACTCGTCCACCTGCGAATTGCTCGAGAAAATCAACTCATGGCCATGAGATCGACGCTCTTGTCACATTGATACGCCATTATCTCTCTCACCGTCTTCCGTGTACCATATTATTATGGTATACGGCCAACAGGATCCTTTGCATTCTACTACTTAATAGCATTTACTAAATGTTCTGCCAGTAGCGTGAATTCTTTGTCGTGCCCATTCTGACAATGATTTCTGTGCCGATGGTGATAGCCATGTCGACGGCAGTGCCGACCGCCCCGGCACGGCCTTCAACATTGGGAAAAGGCCATGAGCCCCTCACATCGTTCAACTGTGGTAGAAACAAGGACCACATTGTATTGTACAGTGCTCAAACAAAGCAAATGGGGGACCTAGAACACAATACGCAACCAGAATAGATGGCGATGAAACACCGGCTGAAACTCTGGCGCCTTGTTGATTTGATTAATTGAATGAAATGGATTAGTGAAATTTGGTGGCCAAAGGGAAAATCTTATACCAAATGAGGCGTAACCCCCAAGCAGCGAGAGTGCCGAATCGAGTTCGGCATTACTCGAACGTGGTGCTCCACCTTGGTTTTGATGGGCAAACAAGATTATCACCTGCGAATTGCGGATCCAGAACTCAGACGAGTTCACTGTCACGGCTTTTTGAGAACGCAGTGCCGCCATGGGTAAGTTGGCTATAGGCGCTAAGACCACGGTGGCATTTTTCGAAGGAGGCTGTGGTCGCCTCAGTGTGAAAGGATCAGTATTGCCAGAAATGGCTGTTATGCGCATTCCCACAAATTGCATCTGCAGCGCTGTTTCCCTTTGAAGCAAACTCTCCCGAGAGATTTCTCTCGCCACCCACGCAGAACGCAAGTGCCAACAACATACAGACAGCCAGGGCTTCCAAGCGTATACCCACAACTTCCAGTGTCGCATTCAGAGAGATTCGTGTCGTTTCAGCCGAGGTGTTTGAACACCGAGGAGGCCATTAATTGGAGATCCCTGGCGAACGGAGATCTCCAGACGCACGCAGTTGTTCACTGGTTTGTCTCAGGACACAAGAAACCATCTAGCGATGGCAGATTCCTAATACGTAGGCGCATCCTCTGCATAAGAAGCTGCGAAACTTCAGAATTTGGTGATGGCCGGAACATACCCAACCGCCGTTTCCTGCGGCGTTCAGCGCGATCGACGCTGATCGCAGGGCTAACACATGAGCCGTGTTGGCAGTACCACTCTTTTGGCACCGTGGAGTCCCAGGGAGGTCGCCCCGCTCTTGTGCGAGGCTTTGCAGGATCCCGGATGCAATTTTTCGGCGTGGTTGCTGAACGCTGATGAGGTTCAAATTCTGGTCCAGATTGGTGAAATTCGAGGTTTTTGCCAACTCCGCTGTTCTTCACCGTTCGCTAAAAAAATTGAGGGCGTTCATTACTGTTCCGGAAGGTACTCTAGTCGTATGTTCATAAAACAAGCAATTGCGTGATGCAAATAACCTCTCAAACAAATTCGGACATTTATCTCCGGAAGGGGGAAGCATATTTTGTGTAATTGGATTTTGGCCCAAAGTGATTTCAAAGATACGGCAAACCTTGCGCAATTGGAATATCAACAACATGTATGTCAGTATCATGTACATTCAATTGATCAGAATCCGCTGCCGCTGCGAAGCGCCCATGTCATCCGATGACATAGGCCCTTTTTGGCTCAAAAGACCCTCAAGATCGACCCACACAAGAGCATCAGACTGACAGTTGCCCGCCGCTTGGTCGCACCTGAGCTAGAGTGCAACGAGAACCATTAGAGACATGTAAATTTAACAGATTAACATTCGTGTCCCACCAATCTATGGCGCCACGGATTGGTTAGGCACGTATGTTGAACGATCTGAACCCCTCCCATGGCAGAGCTAGTGCAAGTGCGTTATATCCCCCCCAACAGTTACTGGCACATTCCCACGGCACACAGCAAGCCCACATCCGGTGCCGGCCATATGGCAACAATGGCATTCATCTTCAACCGCCGCAGCAATCCCGCAGTATCCGGCAGTATACCCAGTATTCAACACTTCCGCACAGTAGATCTTGGCCTTTTGTTTTGGAGAAAGTAATACAAATAGCAATGCAACGATTGGCCTTTTTGTGCGGAGCAACGCAAAAAAGTAAAATAACGCTTTGAAACAAGTCCTTGAGATGCAGGTCACACCTTGCACAATTAGCTCATCAGATTCAATGACATTTAATACAGTTGTTCTAAGTTGCATTTGCACCACAAGCACAATTTTAGCATGTGGGTCAATACCTGTATTATTTCGTATTTTGAATAAGAGCGAGCGCGTTTCCCAAGCCTTGTTTGAATGCCCAGGCGAAAGTGCATCATGGAGAGTTATAATTGGCAAACTGTATGATGCGTAACATTTGCTGATAGTTGCTGATGGTTACGGTCAAGTGACCCGGCGTGACTCTCTCTGCAGCAGAGAACCTGTCAACGACAGCAGGTTTGCTGTGGCGTTACGAAGTCGACGTGGGGCCGATGTGCAGAACAGCGCCTTGATTGAGTGCTGGTGTCGCGGGAGGCATGAGGAGGGGCCGCGGGCGCTCCCTTCCCACAGTCCTCCGTCGACTTTGTCAGTCAATCAAGCATTCGGGCACTTGGACACGCAGGCGGCACGACAAGGCACCTTCGCAATGGCTACCCAAACCCCATTACAATTTGGCAGGCCATCGCCTGGTGCGCTCCTTGCCAATGGGGCAACAAGGTTGTACGTGCAATGGCGTACATTGGCGGCCCATGGCGGCCATCTCTTCCACCCGTGGGGTCGCCTCACGCGGCGCCGCCTCCTCAAACCCTTTCTCGAATCCATCATAGCGGGCAGCGCATGGGCGGTGCAGCGCGGCGAGGCGCATTCGTACTGGCTGCGCAATCCCACAGCATGCCGCCATGCTGTCGCTTGGCGCGCTCCATGCCGATGCGGCACAAGGTTGTGGCCTCCGATTGCCTCATCGGACATACATTGGCGCGCCTCACCGGTCATCTCACGGGCTGGGGGACCCTGCGGGGTACCCTCACAATAAATGCAGCCACGGCGCTGGTTGCCTCACGACGCTCTCGCGCCCAGACACCACGGTCCCCGACGGCACGCCCGGAGCCACACCCTCGCGGCGCTTTCGCCCGTTGGATTGAAAGCCATGAGGGTCGCCCTGATCGCGTTGGTGCTGGCCGCGGCGTGCCTGGCGGTCTCCGGCCAGGACGGCTGCACGGCGGAGCATTGGAAGGTCGGGAAGACGGCCGCATTGGAAACCAAGCAGCATCAGGTGAGGTTCGCGTGTCCGGCCCGCAGTCGCGCCCAGTGGACAGGGCTGGAACAGACTGGCCTCCTTGCCGATCGAGGCGCTTTGGTTAAAGCAACGGAAAGTGTCGTCTTCAGTTCGGGATGCATCTTGGGCAACGTGCGCCTCGCTTGGAGAGTCACGACCAGTTTCTGTTGGCGAACAGCGGGCCCGCACGCCGACACCATCACTGCTGCCCGATACTGTCCATTCACTGCGCACAGGGACCGGATCTGCACCGCGCGGTGGCTGGCGTGACCGGAATGCGGGCAGTTGTCGTTGAGCGCACGCCCTGTGGGCGCCTTCCTCCCGCAGCGCCCTCTTGTGTTTCCGATGAAGACGCGCACGAGGGACACCCTTGCCGTCGCAGTCGTGTTGTTTCGTTTGAGCGGACGGTTGGCGCAGCGGCCCGTTCATTCATTCATGCATGGATGTCGCCCCTCTGCGCGATTGGCAATTGAGGCCCCGTCGATCAGACCAGGGGACCGCGCTGGCCGGAGGCCTGCCTTCCTCGGAGGGCTGGAGACGCTTGACTCCTTGCCGTCATTGTGGGTCTGACGGCTCTCGCTGACCTTTCACCGCTGCTGGCGGTGACTGCAGGTGTCGGGCACGGTGGTCGTCCTGGATGACTGCACCTTCGGAGTCCAGAACTTCACGTGAGTTGTGGCCGTCCGCGGAGCGCGAGTATGTTGCCCAATCGATAGTGGCGTGAGCCGGGCGCCCAGCGCCGGTTGCTCACACCCACCCGCTTGGTTGTGGGCGGACGCCCGGCGCAGCCTGGATTGACATACATCACAACACAAACTGCGATACCGTAGTTGGGATTGATCGCACGGTGTATCTGAACCGTATCGTGTCCGTCACAGCGGGTTCCCCGCGATGCTTGGGAACAACGGGCAACCTGTGTCCTCGTCGAGTTCCGCATGAGCCATCGCTGACGCTGGGTCCAGTGGCGCACCATGCCCTCCATCAGTCCATGCTCGTGGCACAATGCCGTCCAGCAATCAGCGTTGGTTCTATGTTTCGGACGCTGTTGGTGGCCACATTTTGTCACGATAGTGGGAAAGTCCCCCGTTGGTGGGTACAGCACTATTTCTGATGCTGGCAAACCCCTAAGAGATTTGCCTTTCCGTCCTGCGCAGGTACGATGGCACCGGCCCAGATGTCTTCTGGTATGGGGCGGACTCCGTGGCGAATCTGGACACGGGATTCATCATGGACGGCATTCCCAGCTCGCTTGGTGCATGGGACGGCTCCAGGCCTGTGAATGTCACCCTTCCTGAGGGCGTCACGTGGGATGACATCAACGCCATCTCTGTGTGGTACGTGCACTCGCCAGATGTGCCGTGAACTTCGGCTCAAGTCCATATATTTATGAACTGAATCGCCTTGACAGCATGTGTGACCCACGTTCATGTGAAGATGGACGCCTGTCTTGCAAGCATCAGAAGACCTGATGATATCCTGCTTGCACGCACAAGATTTCGTGTATGCTCTATGGCCGCTCAAGCATGGAGGTTGTCGTCTGTTCTGTAAACGAATTCTAGTTACAAACTGTGATTTACAAAGAACTTGGTTTTTATCTCAAGAACAGCGCGTGCCATATCGTCGCAACGGGTGCCAGGAAACGCGGCTAAGCAGCGCTTTGCCATGACAGGTGCCGGGCTTTCGGAATTGACTTCGGCTCTGGTGAATTCAGCACGGAAGACACCCAGAATTGAACTTCGAACTTCCTTAGTGGCAAGAAAGAAAATTGGAATGGTGGCAGGCTGCACGGCGCTGAATAACCTCCATCCCGACCGCCCTACAACCAGCCAGCTGTGTTGCTTCGGGTGGAGAAAATCTGGGGGCACGTGAACTGAAACGGTCATGTGGAGACGAATCATTTGGCCGAGAGCTCGTGTGTCAAGAATTAGATGAGCTTAAAGAAAACCCCGGGATCCATCCTATAGGAGGAAGCAGCTACTTCCAACGGCCGATCTAGGGATCATCTCGCGGCTGTGTGGCACTCCTTCGAAGGGTGGCAGGGATGACTGGTGCACTATGGGAATGGGCAGATGTTATATGGAATGCGGGGTGGCAGGGACATGGAGCTGATGATTTGGTGGTTAATTCGCGGTTTTCAGGAATAGGGGATTTCATTTTATCGGAAAATGTTTGAATAAGGCTGATTTATGTGGACAGTATTGTTTTCTCGCACTTATCAATATTTTAAATATCTTATGCTGAAGGAAGATTTCTACTGGCCACGTTGTGGCCGCAAATGGCACGAAGATGTTGTGGTTGACAAGGGACACAGAATCCCGGTTCTTCCACACCCGGCTATCACAATTTTTGCAATTACTAGTGTTGTAATAGGCAGTCAGTCACCGAAACTGTCCTCGAACATATTGCGTGCAAGGCAACTACACCCACAGCAACAACCACACTCATGGCGATCGAATAGTCATGTCGCAATCTTCGGTTAGAGCATTCCTGGCACAATTCACACTAGGCCTAACAGCTGCAATCCGCATAGCAGCGTCCCCAGCAAAGCAGTCCCATCCGCAAATTTATCGTTGAACTTCAAAACTGCTACTTCTTGAATGCCCACTTCTGCACCATTAATTCAGCCGTAGTGTACGTGAACTGTACCCAACAAACATCATTTGTGGCAGCCGTCACAGGATGTGGAGAGTTGCATTAACCTTGCGCAATATTGCAAAACTGGGCAACAGATGATGCGTTTTCTGCTGTCTTACTCTATCAATCAAAGGAGATGCAAGAGTCCCTGCGCCCAGAACTGGTTCCAGCATCTCCAACTCTTGGCGTGCCTTTCTTGCAAGATGCAGGTGAGCTGCATGCTCATGGGTATGGCAACTAACCAAAGCTTCGAAGGATCAGAAGAAGCTTCACATGACAACCTTCATGCGATGCCAATATTAGCATTATTGCCATCAACCAAGCGAATGGCTCAGATGCAGCTCTGCAGTGGTCGTTCACAACTAATGTCTTTATTGTTTAATTAATGCTGCCATAGATGCCGTCGCGCAATATTCGTAGTTCCATTCATCGCTTACCCGTATGACTGCGTCGTCACGGGTTACACCTGCTACGACCTTCACGGGTTGCCATAAGCCCTGGCACGGGGTCGGGGGCGGACCTTGCGGTCCTGCCCCTTTCCCTACATACCGGAAAGAGGTTAGAAGTGGCGTCAACTAGATCTGAGCGCCCCTAGCCGGACCGTCAGACCCCATTAGGGTCGAGCTTGCGGTCCAGAGGCCTTAGGGGCCCTCCCTTCTCCTGACACCACCCCAGGTCGTGGGCAGGTGGGTGACCAAAAAATCCTGGCGCCCAGCTCGGTGCGAGCTAAGCGCCCTCCGCGTCGCCGCGTACCATGGCTGCAGGCTGGCTGCTGCTGCTGGTGCGCGGCCTCAGGCTCGTTGCTCCGGCTAGCATGAGTGGCAGTTGGCCATCCGCTCGTGTTGTGCTATTTCATAGCCTCGAATCTTCCTGGCTTTGTGCCCTTTGCATTTTCCGATGGTGCTCACAAGAATTTGGCATGGCGCAGCTTTCAAAATGGCATAAACGGTGCTTGCAACATGTGCACAACACGGGCATGTCTAGCAATCTGTTGACAGCCACGCAACGAAGTGACGATCAGATTCTTCCAAACTCTTTGTGGTTATATTAGTGCCTATAGCAACCATACCCATGGGGCCGGCTGATTCTCAAAACTCCATGATTGTGATGTTCGCTGATTTTGGCGTTTCCGATCCGGAGCTGAAATCTTTGCTGGCACGTCAAAACCACAGTTGCAATCGACAATCAAATTGTGTGGAACTCAGTTCTAATCCCAAAGAGTAGACAGAGAAAATTTTTGACAAATAGGCTGTGAAATGCCCAGAAATGGGCAAGGATAGCAATGCTAGTGTGGATTGTTGTTAGCCTCTTCACGGGAGCTGGCGGCCTTGACTTGGGGCTGCACTAGGTGGTGGCAACTGGCGATTGGGGCCAATAGGAGTTCGCTGGAATGCTCGAGGCGCGTTTTCCTCTGCAATGCAAAGAACAAGGACCGACACGGGTCTCGACTCGCTGGGGTGCAACGCTGCAACTATAAGCTTGAAACGCGGCGCTTTCCCAGGTTGATGGCAGCTGCAAAGGTTGATGTGATCTGCGACTGTGTTTGTGGCCTGGTACCTAGTGCGATGTGCGAATTGGGGATGGGCCCGGCCTTGGCAGCGTTTTGTGGGCAATTTTGAAAGGTAGGGTCTCACAACGGCAGCCGCCCCCACCAAAGCCATCGCCTACCCATTCCTGGCGCTAGGCCTTGGGGCGCCCTTGGCAGGTGGCAGGCCAGAACCTACACTGGCCGGCCGGGGAGTAGGTTAATTCAATCCAGAAGCAGGGCGGCTTTGATATCTCGACAGCTTTTTGGATTGGGCCCCGGGGCATCGGTCGATGCCCTGCGATCCTGCGCTGAGAGTGCCAACGGTGGCCAGTCGACCATGCGGCCTTCCATGGGGCCCCTTTCAATTTCTCCCTCAATAGCATCCATGCCGACCCGATCGTTCCCGTCGATGTGCGAATCGTAGGGGAACACGGTTTGGTCTAGACTAGGCAACGCGGTCCAACACCAGTCGCCGACTTCCCTTGCCACCATTCATGCCTTCGCTCGTTTCTGTTTGGGGGTGGATACTAACAGCGGCTCATGGATACTAACGTGGTTTCGACCCCCAAAGAGGGGGGTGGATACTAATAGGAGGTGCCTACTAATACCGGGTAAATACGGTAATTGAAGAATGTGAGTACTCGGCTAGCGGTGAGCCATATGGATATCACCAAGGATGGTTGATGCACCCCAGGGGAAAGTAGCTAGACATTGCTAGATGTAGCAGGGACCCAAAGGATAGGAGATAGCTTCCAGTCTTAGCATCCTCGTTTTCAGGTACAAGAACACAAGGTCCATATTAGTGGATGGTTATAGAGGATAGCAAACCTATTCACTTGCATGATGGTTAGCAGTGACGGGTAGAGCTAGCACCGATGATCTATATTTGTTGTGTTCCATGGGTTGATGATGACTTGAGTGTATGATGGATTTGGAGAGTATTGGTCATATACACATTCTTGGATATAGAGGTTATCAACAGTCTATGTATTTATAAAAAGAAGTGCCCATCCCCCAATCGTTAACAATGGGGGGTGCCCTGCGCATTGATCACATTTCCTCCGGGCCCATAATAGGAGGTTGATGGAGAGCGCCCAAAGTACATTTTGTTGTATTGTTACGCGCACCAGCCTGATGTGGGAGACGTCCTACTAACGGCCCTTGGTGTGGGGGACGCCCTGCTCAAGGCACGTACTATTCCTCACCCACTGTAACCTTTATCCATATTAGGATACGGGAGTAGGAGGGGTGGTCCCGCCTAGGTGCCCTGTAAGGACCTAGGTGCCCGGCGAGGCGGGTCCGCGGCTCAAAGAGGGCAGGAACCCCACACCCACATCCTATTCGTAACATTTGGTTTCGGAGCCGCCTGAGGGTGGCGGCCACGCTTCCACCTGGGAGCGCGCGAGAGTACGAGACGCCGGAGCCCTTCCCCGGCCTCCTCCATGGAGGCTGAGGAATCGGAGGAACAAGCCGGGATGGGCAGGGGGAAGGACAAGCCCGGGATGGGCAGGCGATCGAAACAGCCCGGGATGGGCAAGGAACTGAACAAGCCCGGGATGGGCCAGGAGGTGTAACAGTCCGGGAGGACATGGCTGGACCCTCCACAGCCACATCGGCACCCGCACAGAAGATGAGCCGATGGAAGAAGTGGATACCCCGCCGGCGGCGGAGAAGACACAGGAGCAAGACCAGGACACTGAGGCGGCGGCGACGTTGCTGAAGATCCCTGGTATCAAAGAGCTCCTGCAGAAGATGGCGGATACCGCGGCCGAGAAGGCGAGAGCGAAGCGGGATGAAGAGACCGCCGAGAGGATCGCCTCGCTGGAGATCGCCGTCAACAAGGCCAAGAAAGAAGCTCGAGAGAAAGAGCTGGCCATGAAGAAGGCGAAGCAGCAGAGCCGCGAGGCACAAGAAGCCAAAACCTCCGCCGAAGACTAGGTCAAGGCGTTGAGTGACCGCCTCCTGAAGCAAAAGCAGCGGGCCCAGGAGGCAGAAGAGAGAAGCGCCCAACAGGTGGTGCCAGCTGTGAGGGCCCCCAGTCCGTCGGAGCTGCCTATGCCAACCATTCCAGAGGAAGACTGGAAGGTTGCTGGCAAGCAGCGCTCCAAGCGGAAGAGTCCATCGCCAGGTGAGCGGCCGATGGAAAGTGAGAAATCTCCATATCAAGGCCGGGAGGCCAAAGCCTTAGGGCGAGTTGAGAGAACGCAAGGCCGGAAGGTCAAGATCCCGGAGCTACGGCTCAAATCCCAGGTGTATGTGAGAACACCTAGTGGATCGGACGGGACTGGAGATGAGTCGCTCACGGAAAGCGCTCAAGCTGTTTGCGGAAAAAGTCCGCCAAGGCCGGGAGGCCATAATTGGAGCCCTCGGAGGCCTGCGCTACCAGAATGGGGGCCGGGTGAAAGCTCAAGGGTGCTGGAGTTCGTTCCAGACACCCGAGATCCATATAGCCGGCAACCACCGTGCCGTGCAATGTGGACAAAGTTCCACAGTGATCTCGTCGATGAGCTTGACGAGGGATGGCGGATGGCCGCCGACCAGTTTGGGGAAAGGTTAACCACCGCCGGACTGGTTAGAATACAAAGGTGGTATGGTCCTGGAATGGCAGATCAAATTGCCAAAGAGGACCCAAATTGGCCAGAAAAGATGGCCTTTGCGCTCAGGCATATCCCGGAACCATGGGACTTGAGCGAGGGGAGTCCAGAGAGACCAGACCCTAATGACCCCCACGAGCGGTGGGAGGAGATATCGGAATTGTCGTTCTCATCATGTGCTTCTCCTTTGCCGGGTGATATGTCAACCCGTGCACAAGTGCATAGAAGGGAGAAGGAGAGACGACGGATTCGTAACCGAGATCGTTTTGCTCGTGCAAAGAAGTTAGACGAGCAAAAGGCCAGAAAGGCCAAACAGCGGAGAGAGTTGAAAGCGCTGTGACGTGAGCGGGATCGTCAATTGAATCCTGAAAAGTATGAGCGTAAGCGAGCTCACAAACGCCAGCGCAAGGCTGAGATCAAGCGGTTTTTCTCCGCAGGAGGCAGCCAAAAGGCGCAGCGCCTGGAGGTACAGCCCAAGGTCGATGAACTGGACCCGGCCGAGCAGGCTAAGGCCTTTGCCCGTATTGCCAAGGAGGGGACCTCCACCCGCTGGGCAGACCAGCAGGACAGTAGCGGCAGCGACAGTGGTGTGAACCACCCTGCCCGCTTTGTCCCTATCCAACCGGAGCCGGCATCGCCATCGGTTGTGGTAACCAGCGGTCCTAAGGTGCAAAGGATGCAGGAGAGGGAGACCCCGTTTGGAGAAGCAAAGGCGAAAGAACAGCCTGATAAGGCAAAAGACCCGCCTGCAGAGGTGAGAGTACAGCCTAGAAAGGCAAAGGAGGAATCCAAAGGCCCGCAAAGGCCAGTTTCAGGTAATCATCCTGTTGAACTGTCTTTGCTGCGACCTGTTGTGAAGAATACACAGACGCGTAACCGTGCAGAAGTTGGTGATTCTGCCGGTAACGATGAGATTGTGTATCTCGGTTCAGCAGGTGAACCTGCCAGTCCAATTCCCCGGGAAAGACGGGAGACCTATGAGATCCTGCAGAGACAGGAAGCTGCTTTGCAGAAAGCGAAAGCGGATGCAGAAAAAGCTGCACAGCTGCGCTCTATCATGGGAGATGAGGATTATGCAGCATTTCTGCAGCTTCAAGAAGCAAAGCAGATTTCTCATGGACGGCAGGAAATTGCCTACAAACCGGCGAAACCGGGGCCTGGATACCAGGAACGCCGCGCCCAGCAAATGGCGGCCGATCAAAGTGAACGTGCCAAGGTGCCGCACGAGGCTGCAAAGCCCACCCTTGTGATGCGTGCCCCTGTCATACAGGACACGAGGGGCTTTTGGGATACGCTGGGTGCCTTTCATGACCCTCATGGAGGGGTATACTTTAAGGGGTATTATCAGCCCCGTGGAGGCCATGCCCCGTACAGGGCCCAAGTCCCAAGGGACGCCCTCCAACGTATACCCGGGAAGCTGCGTGGCCTCTTTGATGCGCAGCAGACGGCACTGGGGATATATGTGCCAGAGGGTCAGGAAGCAGCCATGGAATGGCAGGCTATCCAGAGAACTGGCCGAAAAGTCCCTGAAGAGGGATCAGTGCAAATGCCCCCGGGACCATTGATGCAGGCAGGTCCCTCCACACCGGCTCGTCCAGTGGCTCAGCCAGAAATGGCGCCAAGACAGCCGGTGCGGCCTTATACAATGGGGCAGGCTGGACAGCGGACATCACAGCCTCCTGTGCAAACGACGCAGCAAAAGATTCAAAGGTTGCAGGAGATGTCTCCATTTGCGCCGGAGTCAGCTGTGTATCCGCCAGTTCGGTATTATCAGCCAGGGATGGCGACACAGCCCGGGAGGGCATACCAACCCGGAAGGGTACCGCAAGCGGAGATCGCCCCAAGACAAGAGGAATACTCAACACCCGCTTACAGTGGATCATCCCATCCATCCGGATCGGGAGGTTACGAGAGGGTGTACGAGTACCCGCCCGGTCATTTCCAGACCCATGAACCTCCACATGAGGAATTTCTGTTTGGGCTGGAGGGTGATCAGGCTGTTGAGCCACATCGGGCGGAAATGGGGCCTCCACCGCCTCCGGAGGGGTACAATCCCCAAGGGCCGGGTTATACCGGTCAAGCCTATTTGGCAACGGCGCAGGAGATTCCATATGCGCCAGTTTATTACGAACCCGGAAGGGAAGCTCAGGTGAGCATGAACATGCCTAAGATGAACAGTCAGGGCATGAAACCCCCCAAATGGAATGAAGATAAACAGGCCTTAACCAAGTGGTTACAAGAAATCATCATGTATTTCAAAACCACTATGGCACCCCGGACACAATGGGGGTGGATAGCACTGAATACTCTTGAAGAGTCAGTGAAACACGGCCTACTAGCCCAGCTGGGACACATATGGGGGATAACAATTGATGCAGAAGTGCTCTCACAGCCAGACTTTCAACTGTCATGGGAACAGTTTAAGTATGGCATGGAGACACTTTATGATCATAAATGTTCCGACTTCGACATTTGGTCGGAAATAGCAGCCTTTACAAAGGCAGGGACCTCGGGTCCCGATACAATCAAATACATGCAGCTCTTGGAACAAATGTTTCTCAAGTGTGAGAACGAACTTGATGATTTTTCCAAGTTGCATGTATTGTATACTGGACTCCGTCCAGATATTAAGAGGAAATGCCTCTTAAATAAAGATGATGAGCAATGGACCACTTATGCCAGCCTGAGGGCGCATTTATATAAAGTGGGACCAACATATGACCAAGAATACAAGGCATATGGCTCTCGTCGAAATGAAAGCCGGGATGGCAAACCGCATACGAGTAATCGTCTTGCTCCTAACAGAGTTATTCAAAAATACCACGCATTGAAAGTGGATCGTCGTGGCAAACCAGTTTTGAATAACAGACCGAGAGGTCAAGGAGGGACGACTTACAAAAGTTCTCGTGTTGCTATGAAAATGCAGCCGCAGGCTTCGCATGGGGAGCGGAACTACGGGCCGCTGGCCGTTATCCGCGACCCAATGGAAGAAAAGATGGTCACCAACAGTGCGCAATTACGCGACACAACGTTGGAAGTCCTGAAGCGGGCTGGACGCTGTTATAAGTGCTTCAAGCCCTACTCAGCTGACCATCCTCGCGAATGCGAAGGGCGTGGAGTACTCCCGCAGATGCCGGTGAGTCCCGCTCGCAAACGCGTGTCAGCGTTACATGCTTCCACCAAACTCTGTTTGGCAATGCGAAAGTATAATATCACCAGTGTGAAACTGCGAACTGCACCGATGGATGTGCGCATGAATGCAGCACCGGTGATTCCTGTTCCGAAAGTGCGAGCTGCACAAACTGCTGTGAATCGTGTGATGAAATTGTCTCACACACCGGCGCAGCCGGACAGGACCAAAAAGGGTCCTCACAGTGACCTCGATCGTTCTGATCGCATGTTGCATCCTACGCATTTTCAGCACATTCAATCATTGATTGCATATCGTTTCACACTTGATGCATGTGCCAACCCCAATGGGGATAACGCACTTTGCGAACGATATTGCTCAAGAGCCGACAGCTTCCTACGGAAACCACTCGCTCATGAATTTGCGTGGATTAATCCACCTTTCCAACAGGCAGCGTCCTTTTTGGACCATTATTTTGCGGAAAGAGCAAAAGCTCCTACACAAGTAGGCGCATGTATATTACTGCCTGCATGGCGAACGTTTACGGATGATCCCCGGTTGCGCACCTTGCGCATTCTGGTACATTACCCAAAGGGTACCCGGTTGTTTACACAACCGCAGAATGATCGTCCTGGTCGCAAGGAAATGCCTGGCATTCCTTGGCCTGTGAACGTATATTACCAACCCTTTGTGGGTTCAGCGGAACACCGCATCAGAGGGGTCTCACAAGACCAGCCTCGTTTG
>CAJHUC010000666.1:0-32941 GCA_905146915.1 Ostreobium quekettii | reverse complement strand
TGAAACGGAAAGCAGGCAGGGACGTCTTCGACATGAGGGACGTGTAGGTGCGGTGGGCGTGTACCTCTGTGCAGCAAGCCTGAGTGTCGCCTATTGTGGCTGGGTGCTATAGGGAACATCGCGGGAAGTCGGGTACAATCGCAATGTTGATTCTAAGGCTGGTAATCCAAGGCTTGTATGCCTCTGGCTGGAAACCATGCATCCATTAGGGCACCTACTGTCCTGCGTATATGTTGGAAATGTACTTAACGTTGTGTGTGGTGCTGCAGCCTCACCAAGCTGCGTCAATGCAGATCCACAAACCATCGGGAGGGGAATGGCGAGCGCAGAGGAGCAGCAAGACGAACCCTCGCTTGGTGAGTGGATTACCACTACACTTGCTGAACTGTATTTTGCTGTCGTCTTTGGCGGCTGTGGCTGTGTGTGTTTGTGGGTGGGTAGGGTGCTGCACCATTCTGGCATAGCCACCTCGTTGGTGGCAGTACCCGCCGTCACCTGGCTGGGGAAACCTTGGCAGTTGGTTCCTTCCATGTGGCCATGCACTGCACAGGGTGCACCACTTGTCGCTGCAATACCCATCGTCTTTGCTTACATACCACCAACATTATCTGGCAGTACCCGCCGTCACCTGGCTGGGGAAGTCTTACCACTTTGTTACCTTTAGGGGGCCGTGCATTGTACAGGGCGTGCTGCATTTCTCTACAATAGCTGTTGTCTTTGCTTTCGTGCTACCACCAGTATTGGCTTGGCACCAGTTGGTGAGTTGAGGTCTGATTTGTGGCCTTTGCCTTTGTGAATGTCTGCATCCAACTGTTGATAGTTTTTGCTTGTGTGAATAACAGCATGCATATGACTTCTGCAGTTGAGGCACGTGGTGAAGGCACCCGAAGTCCAATCCTCGGGCTCATCATCCCAAGAGGCTGCAGCACAGGCTGTGCAGCAGAGCTGGCTTGACGCGGCATCACCCCCACCTAAGGGACCACTACGTTTCCGACGATCAAAGAGGAGAAGACGGGCCCCATCCTTCCCACAGCATATGGACCCCATCGAGGCCGAAGTCGAAAGGTGGTTTGAATTGAAATGGACACCAGCATGTGAGTATCAAAAGAAATGGAGTGCAGGGGATTGGTGGCGAGAGAATCATACCAGCTTCCCCTTGGTGGCCAGGCTTGCACGTCGAATACTAGCAACACAGGTGAGTGGTTGAGGACAACTGGCTGTGCATACATGCCACAGTGCCCTTATGAAGTTCACAGGCTGAGAAGTACTGAGTATTTTTGGTTGTGTTGCAGGCCTCCAGCGCCAGTAGTGAACGATCTTTTTCCAAGGCCGGTCTAATAGTTCGGGCCAAGCGCATGGTTCTCAAGCCCGAGAACGTGGATCATTTAAGCTTGCTAGGGTGGCAGATGGCAGAGAGTGGATGGTCGCAGCAGAAGCTAGCGCATCGACGCACGAAGGGGGGGAAGGGAGGGAAGGGAGGGAAGGGAGGGAAGTAGTGACTTTGGATTCCAAAGTTTGGATCACCACCGGTGACCACCCTCGTTGCCCCGGCGTGGAAACTGTGGAGTACCGCCGCAGCAAGGGTGCGGTTACCATATAGATAGAAGATAAGATATCATGACTTGTAATATTCCGTTGTCCTGTGTTGATGTGCACACCTTGAACACACTATGTTGAGTGGTGGATGAACCTTGGGTATCATATAGATAGAAGAAAATTTTATTCAAGAAATGCGTCCCAACAAGTACTGCGATTGGTGGATAGACTTTACAGTCGCTGCCCTGGCGTGGAAACTTCTAGAGTACCGCCGCAGTGAGGGTGCAATAGGTAGAGATGGGCGATAACAAATAACGACTCGTATTATTCATTGCCCGTTTTCATGTGTTGAGCTGTTGAACTTCGACGTACTATGTTGGATGGGCTTTACACTCGCTGCCCTGGCGTGGAAACTGTGGAGTACCGCCGCAGCAACCCATCGTTATATGTGATATGTATCACCCATTCCCAAGTATGTTGAGTGGCTCAACTGTGTTCAGAGGTGAACCCTCTTTGCCGCCTGCCTCAAGTGATGTGGGTGTTTGTGTGTCCGCGTTTGGTATTGCAACTATGCCGAACCCTTGCTGCAATGGCCGGGAAGACTTGCAATGGGAGTGTGGTGCGCACTGCGTACTATGCAGCAGTACCAGCCGCAGCAAGTGGTGCAGGTTGGCATGCCATACACTGGAACTTTACACACGGCTTGTGTGTTGTTCAGTTCTCCAAAACACTCCATGTATTACAAACCGCAGAATACATGACCTGGAAAACGCCCACACACGTTTATGAAGCGTGCAACCAACACAATTCGAGCTGCTGCAAAATGGAAACCCCTGGCAACTTCGCCTTGACCTTGCCGTGGCTGGAAAGCAAGTACCTACGGGACAGAACGGACCAAAATTATGAATCCACGGATGTTTTGTCGCGGACCGGACGCCGCGCACGCCCTCCGTTAATTTAACGGCAAATAACGGTGAAGAAAAAGTGAGAGCCGGATTCTGCGGACGGCAGTACGGCAAACAGCAGACCGGATGTTACCGGACGAATATCACACTCACTTTTACGAACCGGACGCAACGGAGCGGACGGTACCCGAGTGTGGCCACCTCTAGTCAGTGGAGCTGACAGGCGCCTTTTCCTTCCGGGTTATGTCTGGTCTATTTGGGCTATCTGTGCCTTAATCTCGGATAAGGTCTATTGATCTTGCGAATTCCCATAAGTGCTAGCGCTAGCTTTGCCTATAGGCAAAACAACCGGTTTGAGACATGTGATATTGTAGCCTTGTAGGCACCTGCTCCCAAGCAATCCTATCTTCCTTGCCCAGCGTGCCAAAGTTGCTGGAATTCTCCGGTCAATTCTCAACCGTGAGCTGATGACGCATGGCTGCCAATCACATTCTAACAAATTCAAAAGACGCGATGCACCAATTTAGCATCCCCAAATTGGGTGATCGAGCAACAGTGAAATCTGTGATAGCTTCGACCACTGCAACTTGAGCCAGACGGCAGTGTGTTCGACACCATGAAATCGCGAGTTTAACGTAAAATTTGGGACAAAAGCACGGATGTAAAGGGCTCATCAGATCTAATCCGATAACTTGATCTGTATTTTGCCGACCATAAATTTGCAAAACAGCAGTCAACTCACAGCAGAAAACTTGAGACATAGTGACTGCGACGACCCCAGGCCACTCAGTGGGATTAGTCTAGTCGAATCTACTTTTCATGTATATAGTGTCGCTTCGGCCCTTACAATCGAACATCCCGGGGTCCAGACAACAACAGGGATTTAAGGATTCGGATGTTCAGGGGTCCAATCGCTTATATTCCCCCTCTCCTCAAATAAGTGCAAGAGTTGCCTAACCTGTTTGCCATCAAATGTAACGTACCCCAGGTATGTCTTTTCTAATTAAATGACACCCATAACAGCAGTGGCCACCTGTCCATCCTCGACAGTGCCATCATTTGTGTGCTCATCAGCTCGTTGCCCATGCCTCACTGCTCTCATATTATACGGATTCGCAGCCCCTTTAGTTGTGATTGTCGGCAGCCCAGTTCGTTGGGCCGCTCGTCGAGATGCCTCTTCGTGTTTGCACAGCGCGTGCACATATTCCCCACATGATCACACGGATAAAATGAGCTATGAAGGATGCTTATTTAAATTTGTCGTAACTGCCATGCCGCCTTGTGTGGCCTGTTTTTGGTCCATCCATCCTGCAATTATGCAATCGCGCACATGTCAGGCACTTTCAGACAGGCGTGGTTTTTTGCGTTTACGTTGTTGCTTTTACGTTTTTACGCGCCAAAACGTAAATTTGCAAGAGACCCTACTTTTGCGGCTATTTTTACGTCTTGGCGGCTCAATGGGACGCCCAGGTTGCACGATGAAAGTTGCGTACAATGATCAGTCTTCCACCATCTCCAGCACCCGCAGCGCAATGTCCACCTCGCCCTTGGCAAGGGCGATGATGGCGTTTAACAAAAACTCGTTTTCTGCCCCTTCCAGGGCGTCTGGCTGCCACTCTCAGGACTCCGTAAATCTGTATGTACAGTCTCATGGACACCGGGCTGTTTTTACATTGTATTTACGTATTTTTACGCAATTTTACGCACAAAAACGTAAAAACCATTTTTGCATAAAAACGTAACTACGATCAGTTTTAAAACCGAGCCTTCTTTCAGATATGGACCCAAACGATCCAAACCTCGGGGCTCAAGTCATCACCCTGTCAGCCCGTCGCAATCACCAAGTGCCCGATTCCTGTCATTCAACCCTGTACACTCAGGAACATATGTTGCTAGATCCGGCAAACAGTCGCGTCACCTCTCCACTTGGTGCGGACACTGCTCGCGTCGAACGAGGGCGCGCTGGCAACACAGCACCCCTGCGTATGTCGGCGACGCCATGGTGCAGCTGCTTGCACCATGGGCTAATCCAGCTATCGCAGTGACCCAACCTAACAACAGAATCGACCCATGTTGCAACGGGGAACATGCCCATAGGCCGCTCGTTTGGTTCTGGTCCTCACCACCCCCCGCCTACACGAGCAACATGGAACACCGCCTCACGGTATCGAGAGCAGCATTGAGGTGCGACAGCCCCTCACAAATTCTTCCAGAGCCCCTCTCTGATCTGACCATTTCACGAATCGGCAAGCTGCCATGCACGACAGCTCAGGATTGTGGCTGATGTCAAGCAGAACTGAGATTGCAATGAAGCAGCCGACCGGCTGCCCCGTGGGGCATGGCTTGTCTGGGGATATCTTGGCTTAGGTGCTATCCATTGTCTTTCGGTCAAGTTTCAGCAGGACACCCTTTTGCATTTTAGGAAAGGAGAATGGAGTCGGCGGCGGCGATGCACAGCTAGGGTTCCGCAGTGCCACCACTTTGCCAAATGGCCGAAAGGTGGATTATGGAAGTCCTGGCTATAGTCGCTGATATCGCTTTAATTGCACCAAAATGTTGCATAATGCACCAAAATGTTGCATAATGCACCAAAATGTTGCATAATGCACCACTTGGCTGGATGGTATTAATGCGATTCCACATGATTTGCCGTGCAAAAGATCCCATCACACTACTGCCTCTTGTCGATCGATTGCCGTCAATTGCGGCTGCATCCCCTGGGGCATGAACGAGAACTGCCAATGAACGCATCACCACTAGGCGCACCTCCGACATGTTGCTGTCACAAGCCAAGGTGCTGCAATCAATGCTGCACCATGCAGCGTTGCACACAACGCAAACCGAACGTGTTCCACCTATTGACAGTGCATAACACCTGGTGCCTTTGCGTAATTGCCCATTATCCACGTCGCACCTGCATGGCGGTCGTGTGAAGGGGGCGATTCACCAAGAGGCGTGGCCTTTGCAAGGAACCGTTGTGGCGTTGTGCCGTTGTGGCTTTCTGTGGTGTGGCTGTCCCCATCGCGGAAATGGCACAGAATTCTTTCCTAATGTCCTTTGAGATCTTGCTGCGACAAAAAGGCCCACCTCTTGCTGTGTCTCAAGGGGGTGTCGCAGCGCCATGTCGTAGCAAGGCTAGCCCCCTGCAACGTTACAGGGAGAAACAGGGACGTCAGCAACATTGGTTGGATTCGTTGCTGTTGGTGGCAGCGGGGGAGTGGTGGCTGGGTGCAAGGGGACCCGTCAGCACGCCAAATTGAGCTCAACCTCAAAGCTGGCCCGCAGCTTCATGTGAGCATCAGCTAGGAGGGTCTGTCACTCGGCCTGTCTGTGGTGTCCAAGCAGGACGTTCCGACAATCAAGCTGTCGGCCCTTCCAATCCCAGGATGAAACCCCACGGCAACATCAGCCCGTCCTGCCCTTGCCATTTTCCTGGGTATCCACTTGGCACCATGGCCAAATTTCCCCGCAGCCATCAGCAAGCTCGTCGCCGCAGTGCATTGCACCGCAGCAGACTCTGCGCGTGAACTACACAGCCCACGAACTCCCTCCCCAAATCGCTTCCACGCAATCGGCGTCGGCCCCACCATCCACTCCACGCCCACGACGTTGTCGTAGTATTTTGCGCGCCGCAGACCGTGCGCCCAAACTACGCACCGAACTGCTAAACTACACCAAACTACTGAACCAGGCACTACTTCCACACTACCAACAACGCCTCCATTGTAGGTGCACTCGCCGCAGCGGAAGCTCGACGACAGCGTCGGCCCATGGCCCTCCCCGTACGACAAAAGTGGCCCCGCTCTGCACGTCACTTTGAAGCGCTTTTTTCCCCACCCACCCCCTCTCCCCTTGCCACACGCCCCACGATGGCGCCCCCGCAGTCGTGCCCAACCCCCGGCCTGCCCCACCCCCCCCCACCCCGTTTCCGTAGCCCAGCGGGTACGAAAAAACGCCCCGGCTTGCGCGTACGAACTTTCTCGTACTCCGGAGTGCGCGTAGGGGACGTATATGCGGCGTCGGACGTCAGGGGGGGGGGGCTGAGCGGGGCACCCTGCCGGCCTGGACCTCCGAAGATGCCGCCAGCTGGCGCCTGAAGCGGCTGGGCGTCCTGATCAAGGGCCATCCCAACGGGGATCGAGCGTGGGTGGAGGGGTTCGCCGTCGGGCGCACGGCGCGAGGCCCCAGGTGCGGATCAGGCGCCGCCGGTTGTTGAGTTTTTGGCTCTTGAGATTGGTCCTGTGAAGGCGAGTCGCGGTTGCCACTCGGGCGCCGGGGAGGGGCGGAATTGCCTCCGGCCGCGCTGAGGGAAAGTTGGCCGGTCCTCAATCGACGGGCGTCGTTTCGAGGTTGACGGATCGGCGCTCAACGCCTTGTCGCGCTCCCTTCTTTCTGTAGGACGCGTTCCGACCCTTCAACGTTGCGAGAGATCGCGCGAAGGCTCCCTGGGGCGAGCATGCTTGTCGCATCGGGCACGTTCCCGCAGCTGCCGGTATAGTGGTCGGCTGCAGGAACGCCAGGCGGCCGTTTCCGCTGGCTGTGGGAGCTGCTTCCGATGTATGGGGATTCTGGTTGGCAGTTAACACCCTGCTGTAGTATGCATACTCGAGTATGCGTGCTTCTGTGCAAAGTCTATCCGCGAAGCTGTCCCGGCGTCGGGGAACGCAGTCCTTCAGCACACCTTTAGCCGATCGTCGTTTCCAGTGGCCTGCCAAAACCGCCTGGTGACTGCCGCCGCTGAAGTTGGATCGTGATCGAGGCATGCAAGCGTGGCCTGAATGAAACTGTAGTATTGATTTGACGGCGAGCTGGAGCTCCGCCCACGCTGGGGCGGTGCTTGAGTGCGGAGGATTCAAAGCCGCACATTTGGCGGAAACCACGGATCGGGTGTCAATCGACGTGCATGCCGCCTCAAGGTTGTGGGCTGATTGTGGAGCAAGCTCGGACAGGCTCTTGGCACTTCCAGCGTGCGATGGATTGTGCCAAAACATGGCCTGGTCGCAACGTAGAAAGCTGGCAAAACAATAGCTTGCACTGGAGGCAAGACAAGGACAATTGGTATGGCGCCAGCCTGCAGGACTGTTTGGTGATGAAGCAACGTCAAGTTTCCCCTTAGACAGCTTCGGCTCGCAAAAATTTTGCTGCTTGGTTCTATTATGCTCAGAGAGAGCAAAATCGTAATCTCATTGGAACAGGAGCTCAACAATTTCATTCTTGTGTAAAGCAACAGAAGAGGTGCCTATTGAACCCACACTTGTTTCCTACGAAAACGCTCTAATGCCCCATGTAAGGGAAGAGAGATGTGTTGCCGATGGCAAGATCGAATGTTTAAATAATAGAGTCAGAACTGCAGTGCACTGAGGGCGCTGCTAGCGGCTGGCTGGAGACATTGACAGTTTGGCTGCAATGCAGGAGGAGGGAACTACATGCAAGTCAGCCTCGTGCAGAAACTGTGACCACTACTGAAGGCCTCTCGTTGGAATTCACTTTGTAACAGTGCTTGCACACAAGAGGCATAAAATGGATGACACTGGTGTTTTGGGGAAGCCTGCAGAGGGAGGCAACGGAAAGAAATGTGGACCCGGAAATGGAGAAGCTGGGAAAAACGCCACAGTTGGTGAAGCCAACAATGGTTTCAAAGTCAATCTTAATGACGTGATCAAGGAGGCTGATGATTCTGGCAACCCCAAGAAGGTGCTGTACACACGTGAAGATGCCACATGAAAGGCTCAGGCCTGTCGATGTGGATCAAAGGAATGCCAGTGGAATTGTAAGAGGATTGTCTTCAGACTTCATCAACGAATGCCGCAAGCCTGAGAAAGGAAGTGAGATGAACTTGGAACATCTCATACAATAGGTCAACGAAAGAGTCTCTTTATCAATAGTCAATGACGGCGGCTGTTTGTCACTGTCAATACAAAATGTGTATGGGAAGGGGAGGAAGAGGTAGAAAGTATGGTCAGGGTGTGGAAATGTAGGTACAGGGGCTGTGGCAAAGCTCACAGGTCTGTGAATGCCACAGCAGCTGTGCTATGTGATGGAAGCAGCTAGAAGCTCCAACTGAGATCAAATATGATTATAAAGTTGGTATGCTTTGAAGGAATGGAAATAACAAAGAACGTGCAAAGTGTGGGAGACTCAATGAATGTGGTGTCTTTGTTGTCGTTGCCGTTTCCTTTGTGTGCGTGTGTTGGGGAGAGGTTGGGGAGTGCTATGTTGCCTACATTTGTGTTGGTTGTCTTGGAAAACACAACAATTGCTTACGAGGGGACCCCGGAGAATGAGGACACTTGTTCGCTGGCAAACTGGCATAAAACACATGGCTGGAGCGTGTCAGAACGCAGAAGCAAATCTGGGTGCGCGGTTGCAACAATATGGTGCTCACTGCTGGTGTTTCTCGACACCAGCAGCAGTGTGCAGGGTGGTCCTGCATGCCCCAAAGTAGGAGCGTTTTGCGTTGTGACGCCGTGTAAAACGACTGAAAGAATATGTCCATTGTCTTTTTAGTCTCTTTATATGTTTTGTTGTTTTGGATGATGTATGCCAGTTAAAAATGCATGTGTCTGCTCAAAGATGATCAACGGACGTCCTTTTGAATTGCGCACAGATTCTTCACAGATTTTGTTAAAAGTATACACGCCCCACTTGCACAATACTGTTCTCAGGCTGCACATGCTCTTAATTGGTATTGCTGCTTGTTGCAGCATTTCGGTCTGTGTATTGTGCTGCATTTCTTGCATTTTTGTGTTGTCGACTGCGATCACGTAAAATATGGCCGCAACGTTGCGCTTTTCTCGTGATGCACGCAGCAGTGTTGCTGTACAATTGCAGCGATTTCGGTAGTTGTGGATAAGTGTCACGGAATTCAGGCCTCACAGCCAATGAGCGTTAGGTGAACTTCACAGCATCTGCGTATTCCAAGACTGGGTATAAAACATCACAGGCCAAGTCCCTGTAAGGAAGACAAGAGCATTGCCATCCACAACAGTGGTCGTTCGTGAGTTTTAATGCAAACTGCCAACGGAAAAGGGAAACGGCAGACAATGTCACACGGAAAATCGCTTTTTGCTTTCGGTAAACATTCATGTGATAATGATCTGAGCAATAGCGGACAAAATCGTCAAAACTCTTATGTACTGAGCCATTCTGTGTGGCAGCGCAACGCTAGGTCTTCAAATGAGTGGAACAACGTTTTCTGCAATGGTGATTGGAAGCATGCAAAGCTGACAAAGAAAATTCCTTGGCTGGTGGGCTCTCAGCAACCTGTAATTCTGCTGGGTGACCTCGTTTCACTCAACAAGCGTCCAGAAATCACATATGCCTTGGCCACAGCGGCCCTTGTTGCATCAGAAGAACCACATGAAGGCGGCGGCATCTGTCAGCCCTGCATGAGTCGGTGTGCCAATTGCCAGCATTTGTAGCTGTGCAAGCTGAACAAGACTAGTAATTCAGACAACATATTTCCCGGGTGAGTCCCGACTGCTTATGCCAACTTATCCATTAGTCATTGTGCCATGTCACACAATGACGGGCTCGTGACTAACCAAGGGCGATTGAAAGAGTGGCACATAATGGAAACAAGGAGATTTCATGAGGATAAACCATATTTGTGCTCAATAGATAAGGTGAAACCATTCCACAAGGCATAGGAGGTTTGGAAAGTGATACAACGAAGTTAGTGGTATGGAGCGCCTGCCCTCTTTAAGCTGTGGACCCGCCTCGCCAAGCACCTACGTCCTTAGAAGGACCTAGGTGGGACCACCTCGACCTACTCCCGCATCATATCATATA
The DNA here is from genome assembly GCA_905146915.1 of Ostreobium quekettii. Lineage (NCBI taxonomy): Eukaryota > Viridiplantae > Chlorophyta > Ulvophyceae > Bryopsidales > Ostreobiaceae > Ostreobium > Ostreobium quekettii. Next base: position 22,709 of record CAJHUC010000666.1, on the reverse strand, counting down.
ATAGAATAAGGTCTGGTTGGGGTGGTGTCACTGTATCTTGGGCAGGGCGTCCCCCACACCAAGAGGCCATTAGTAGGGCGTGCCCCACATCAGGCCGACGTGCATAACAGAAAAAGTTGGCCATATGGGGTAATTGGATAGATTGGATGATTTGGCCTTTCTATTTGTGAATTGAGCAATAGTCTTTGTGCATAATAGTGAGGCCGATCAATTGAAAGTTCTCATGGTTTGGCCTGATATTTGGATGACTTTAATAGTTTGGATAAGTGATTTTGATGTTGTGAAGTGTTTATCACGTTACTCCATGACATTCTGGTGAAATGAATAGAATATTATATTCATTTCGATAATCAACTAATTAAAATAATGTATGGCCATCTATTTCACTACCTTATAAAAGTGTGATATGTTATAAGGTCACAAATGTCTGTGGCTGCCAGGAAGTGAGGGTGTGTGTGAACTTGGTGTGGGCATAGTGCCAAATACTGCAATACAATCCAAGTGTTATTTGAGAAAGGTACATTGTATAATGGCACCAATAAATGCTTGGGTAGATGACAAGAAGGTTGGTCGCCAATCAATTGGTGCAAACATGGAAAAGGGATAAAGTAGGTATTTGGTGAGTATGTGTATTATGAGTGGCGCGTGGTTTTTCCACGCGCGCCCCATGCGATGGATCGACGATCCCTCTGGCGGATGGCCAGGCGTAATCGGCACGGTCGCTTGATCGATCTCGACGCGGCGCGGACGTGGTGGGCCCCTTGGCGGAACGGCCTCTGCGGTGCGTCAGTTGGAAGGGCGGATTGGGTCCGGCATTGCCTTGTGCGCGGTTCGCAGGCAGGCAGTGACAGCAAAACGGATGTTCGTTACAGGGTTCCCAGCATCTTGTCCCCACGGCACACCTCACGGTTACATAACCCTTAAGTCACCCTGTACTTAGACCACCGTCCCCACAAGCACCCAGACCATCCCCAAAGCCCTCTTTCCAATGCAGCGAAATGGCCCGAAAATGGCCAGAATCTCAGAATCGCCTCGCTGCGCTCGATGCTCACCCAAGGCGTGGATAATTGGTATGCGCGCCTTTGCGTCGCATCTCACTCCGCTCGTATAAAAAGCCAAAGACATTGTTCACACAACAATGAGAGGCGTTTGTATCGCTCCCAAATGACCTAATGTACTTTTTGAGACGTGATGGACTTTGCAATGTTTCGCCTAAGACTTGAGTGGCATGAGGAACATCCGAGGGACATGGTGAGGGGTAACTGAGAGCCCAAGCTTTGGACAATTTGGTGGTTTTGGCATTGCAATAGACTGGGTTGAGATTCTAAAAGTTATTGCTTATATCACAAGGCCAATATTGGCATAGAAAGAGGGAGAACGCACCATCATATAAAACTGGGCACCCTAGCTCATTTGCGACAAATGTAAACCAAACACATTCCCCTTGCCCTGGGCCTTGGCCCCAATATGCCCTCTTCCCTTCTTTCCTCCCCCCCCGCTCAGGATGGGCTAACCTAGATATGGAATAGAAAAAGAATAGGAATGGGAACCGAAACAGAAAACAACATCCATTCCCATTCTTGGGCCCAAAGACCCAAACAGTAATTAGGCAATTCCGTTCCTAGCAAAAGACAAGAATGGAATAGGGATAGGAACAAAAGAGAACTTGTTACCATGCTCGCCAAAAGAATTTGGCCCCACTTCTTGCCCACCCCGAGCCTGCAATAGGAGCTCAAGTACTAGAGCCCCAAGAAGGTGCTCGAATTCAGAATTGGAGCCAATAAGAAAATATGCAAATATGCCCAAAGCAGGTTGAAGATCTACATGGCAGAGTCCGGGAATATTATGTAGGGATCCAAGGTGGTCGATGAGGATCAAGTGGATCAAGGAGAGAATAGCTGGATGAAGGGCTCTTAGAGTCAAAGGGAGGTGTGGTGAAATGAATATGTATCTGCTATGACTCAATACACTCTGATGGACTAGCTTGGATAGGGATAACGTTGATTGAATGTTGAGACTCTTGAAACGTTTCGTAGGGTGGAAATTCTGGTGCTAAACATTGATTATTTTTTTTGCAAGGTTTGATTTGAAATCATATTTAGATCATGTTGTTTGGTTCCCTAAGCTCCATGTGGCCGTGGCGCAGCTGCTGCAAGTCAACATTCATACGATTGAGCCATTCAAGTTTTTTTTGCAATTTCTGCTGAGCTTCATTGGCACTAAAAACGAAGCAAGTTATGTCAGATACAAAAACGAGCAGTGAATGCAGGCTCGCAGCCATCCCTGGGCTGATGTTCTATGCATTGCAAACTTCCACATGGTCTCTTGCTGGTGTAATTTGCTTACAAAGCAAGTAAAGGAGAACAACACTCTATATTACATGTCTAATGCAGCTGTGGCCAGCATTCCAGCTCCAGGGTTGCTTTGCCTTGAGATGAGCGCCACTTCACATATAGCAGGGAGCAATTGCTGCTGCGCTGGGTGAGTACCACATCGCAATCTTCATGCGGTGCGTTTCATGGTTGGGCATAAACAAACGTGTTTTTCACTTTTGTGCTACGCATTAGGCTGAAACGCCAATGGAACGTGAATGACACGTGTGCGTTCCCGTTTTGTAACCCAAACGCAGGCAACACGTTTATGTTCCCATTTGGGAAGCCCAAACGTGCGGCACGCATTCACATTTCCGTTCCGGATACCCAAGCGTACCGTTGAAATCCAGGTTTTCGTTCTTGACACCCAAATGTACTGCGCATGTTTTTTTTTCATGTTTAGACAGTCTGCACATTCACTTCACATATTCGCGTAACCCTTTGGCAGGACCAACGCACAATGCACTTTGATTTACTGTCCAAATGCACAGGCAAAAACGTGTGGACAGGAAAGATGGGCGTATGTGAAACTATCCCACGGGTGTACCAAAACGGCGGATGGGTCTGGCCGAGCCAAATTGGCGCGATGCCCTTTGATGAATTGCCAAGACATCACCATTACGCTGACTTCAAGCGAATTGCTGCGAAGCTGTCTGAGTGTGGGTTCCTATTGCTGCCAGGGACACCACCAATCTCATGAGCTTTGCAAATAATCGCAGATGACCAGCCGCAGATTTAATTTCCTGAAGTTCTGGAAATGCAAACGTTGCTCAATGTTCGCGTCAACGTTTCCATTGCTGAAACGTTTGTTCAATGTCCACTTTTCCGTTTTGGAGATCCGAAGCGCTTGAAACGTCGACGTTCCCATTTCGGCAACCCAAACGTATGGCAGACGATCGCGTTCTCGTTTTAAAACATGAAACGTACTGCGAACGTTCGAGTTTCAGTTCCTGAAACCCAAACGTACCACACGCTTGCATTTCCATTGAACGCCGTACGCCCAACCCCTGGTGCCTTTGCTCGCATAGGAAAAACTGAGTGGCTTCGCCTTTGTTCACTGCACCACATCAATGCAATCTCCGCTTTTTTATCGCGCCCTGGCCGGCGGCACTATGGACCGCCTCAACCAAACACACAGTGGCGGTCCACTCTTGGCCGCCGTCGCACTCGCCTTCCCTGTAGATGGCCAAACATATGCGTAGAAAATGTTTAATTCTGCAATTTTCATCACCCACAAGCACCACGGCCCATCACTTGCGATTGTGCAGCACCATGGACACGCGGACCCATGGACATGGGGCATCGTCAAGCGCGGTTCCTCTTTAGGGTCAACCCTTGATCGAGTCCCAGCATGCACTCCCCACAGGTGCCAGAAGCGTGTTCAGCTGCAAATGAAACTTCAGTTGTGCTTCAAGTCTCCAACTTGGGCAGCAAGTTGTTCTGCATAACCTGCGGGCACCAGACTCTATGTGGAGTAGGAATACATACATGCGCAATATTGTAATTCCGTATGCAAGACGTAGCCCAGAAAGACCCTATCTTCAGAATATTACGCTAGGAGCACCAGTGATCCCTGAGCATGCAAGACAAAGGGAGGGACATGAGGCGGCAACGGCTGAGCTTAGCTCCTGTTCAGCGCTAACCAGTCCTTGTGGGTCTTACGGCTTTACTGCTACAAATAAACACAGCGTCTTGCCTTACATTCTAACCTCGGCGATCGGCAATTTCATTTGTACAAATGAAATTGCCGATCGCCGAGGTTAGAATGTAAGGCAAGACGCTGTGTTTATTATTTACATGTATATCGATCAGTGTTGTGCACGTATGAAGTTACGGTGTCCGAGTTACAACTGAATGCTACGAGCAAATCTGCAGCCTTTGCGAGAAACACACCCAGGAGTCATTTCGTCCGTCTGGCCATCGATATCAATGCGAATCATTGGGCCAGAGCCTAAGCAGCTTGGACTATTAACCTGTACGGCCAGTGTGGATTCCACGGAAATGCGCCCCGCCCTTGCATGGCGCCTTTTACATCCAGTGCATCTTTTGTGGGTTGCAAGCGAACTTTTAGTAAGCTCAAATCTGGTTCGGAGTGAAACGGGCTCAATGTACTGCCAAATCCGATAAACTTGTTCGTTTTCTGCAAAAAGTGAGGGCATCTAAGATTCTCACAATCATTGCTTTATGGGAAAATGACAAAAGGGGTTCCTCTGTGAGATATCTTGACAAAAGGGGGTCCTCTGTGACAAAAGGTGGTCCTTTGCAGAGATGCATTTGACAAAAGGGGGTTCTCAGACCACCCCACGTACATTAGACGCGTTGCCTGGCTGGCGCCAGACCGATGCCGGTCGGTAAGCAGTTCCTACTAGGGGCGAACCCGTAGAAGACCCCCTTTTGTCAAATGCACCGCCACAGAGCACCGTCTTTTGTCAGTTTCCCTCTTGGGGGTGTTGTAGGGGTTTGTGGGGTCTTCGTGATGCCACTGAAATGCCCCTGCTTGCCTTTGGTGTATCAATAAATGCAATTGTTTGGGTTGTGTTTTTTCACAACTCAGTCATGAAAACCGTTAGTATGGCATGGTTTCTATGCTTAAGGGTCATTTTACATCTAGCTGTTGCCAATGACTTCACTTTACAAAAGAGCTTTTACAAATCAATGTGCTACAAGTGTCCCACATCTGCCAAAACTTGTGTGTTGTAGACTTCAGCTTTCAGAAAGCTCAAAAAAAAAGAACATTTAAACATTTTTCGTGCCTTTGTGGATTGACTCAGCCATCGGACCAATCTCCAAACCATTCTTGGCCTTTACCGTGTACCTGAGCCTTTACCTCTTGCTTTGCTTTGCCATGGCTGCATTGGCCATTGCTGCGTGCTCTCTCCCGCAATTCTGATCTCTGGGACTGCTTCCCGGAGTTCTGATCGCCACTTGACATCCCAGGTAGCCCCGATCCCCCCTTGCTCTCACTGCAGCTCCGGTTGCCGCTTGCTCTCCCCACAGCCCCTATCGCCGCTTGGCCTCCCCCGCAGCTCCGATTGCTACGCCTCCCTCCCACAGATCCTATGGCTGCGTGCTCTCTCTGGCAGCCCGGATCGCCGCTTGGTCTCCCTGGCAGCCCCGATCGCCGCGAATCCCCTTTACGTCCCAATTGCCATGTCCCCCTCCCAGAGGGGTCGCCCCTAGTAGGACCGTGGTCCAGTCTGGCGCCAGACCGGTGTCGGTACGGCGTCAGTCTGGCGCCGGTCTGGCAATGAGTCTAATGTACAAGAGAGAGTAAGGGGACCCCTTCTTGTCAAATGCACCCCCACAGAGGAATTCCTTTTGTCACAGAGGACCCCCTTTTGTCATTTTCCTTAGGATTTTATTTGTATATCGATCAGTGTTGTGCACGTATGAAGTTACGATGTCCGAGTTACCACTAAATGCTGCGAACAATCTTGCAGCCTTTGCGAGAAACACATACAGGAATCATTTCGTCCGTCTAGCCGTCGACAACAACGTTAATCGTTGGGACAGAGCCTGAGCAGCTTGGAAACGTTTTCCTAAATTTGCGCCATCCACGCATACTACACGCTCTCGGACTCCCTGCAGTGTTATTCAGTATTACATGAGTGATACTGTACATTCAACATTGCATTAACTTCTGTTATTTTTTCGTATGCCCGCGTTCGGGCATGCCCATTATTGGAAGAAACCACATGACCACATCTATAGCTTTCGCAGTTCTTGATGTCCGCAATGTCGTGAGACTTGGCGCTGACCCGCGAGCCGGAGAGCCCGACAACAAGCTCGTGGGAGGCGGCGCCAGACAGATCTTCATCAATCAATAAACTGGCTGTCTGATGACTTGCAAGGCAGATGGCAATGGGCACGCCATCAATAAATGACGGCAGGGGAAATGTACGCACTTAACACGGTTTCTGGAACGAGGCTTGCATGTTTGGAGCCGAAATTATCCAAACAGTCATCTTCCACTCCATGGTGTATTGGCGCGAAATCTGGTGGGTGCAGCAGAGAACGAGATAGACCTGCCTCTGCCTATGTAACAACTCCGTTATATTGGAATGTATTGTAATGCTAGGAGATGCAAACATCTGCACGTTGAGATGGACGGAAAGTATACGTAGGATCGTCTTGACAATCACAGTTTAGTTCGGAAAAGATGATGGCAAAAACTGATGCCTTATGTATCGAAATCCATCCCGTTCATTCCTGATACAGAAGACCACAGCACGCTGTTTATCAAAAAGCAGGAGTTAATGCAAGACAGAGGCACCTAGTTCTGGCGATTTTTCCCTATTGTTCGGGATCCGCGAAAGGCCAGATGGCAGGAGCGCCATGGGTGGAGTCGCCAGTATGGTTTGCACCTTGCACACAGCCGATGGCTGCGAACACAGAGAACATCACTCACCCCGTTGCTTCTTTTGTATGCAACAGCTGTGCGATTTCCTCCTCCGATGTGGAGGTTACTTGCATCATTTCATGCCCCGGGGGCGCCGTGGGACACCCAAGCTTGGATGCAATAGGGCCCTTCTTAAGCCGGTCGGATTCAGGCCAGGCAAAACCATCACGTGTAGAAGACGATATTCTGGCGATGCCAACTGCGATGCCACTTGACACTAATTTGTGACATCGCAGCTATCTTTAGCCTATCGGAATCACTTAGTTCAAAATGGCATCGCAATTTCATCGCAAGAATGGCGTTTTCTGCTAGCGCAAGTGGCCAAAGCCAACAGTATTTGCAGGGAGGACCAGAGAAAAGATCATCTGGCGGCCCCGCGCAAGTGGGATCGCCAACGCACCCACTGCACGCGTGGAGGAGCTGGCCCTTTGGGAAGCGTACCTAACAAATGCGTTGGCCATTGACAGCTGGTCAACGTTCTTCATTACGGGTACGCACATGCCCAGGGTACACGTATATACTAACTGTACTGTCCCAATACATTGGTACATGGGATTGATTAGACCCAAATTTTTGGGGCATATCATCAGAGAATCCGAATCGGACTCCACCCCATCGGATGAGCTGAGTTCTAGCGGCTAGCGCCACAAACACGACACCGATCTTGCACTATTCCCGACAGACATTCGGGCGCACTCCATCGTCTTGAATACATGATATGAAAGGGGCTCAAAATGGTGATCACAACTGATTTTCGCTGCCTGTAGTCATTTCATTACTTTTAGTTAATTTCATTGATTGATCGTCCTCTTCCCGACAATACTGCTGAGAGAAGACGGGGCATCGAGGATCCCATCGCATGGGAAACAATGGGTCAATAATCTTATCAGTTGTTGGCCCCGCGTCAGTGTCACTTTCAAGAATCATCGCTGGCCCACGTTGTATCTTCCTGGGAAGATGTACCGAAATCTTGGGGGTGGGGGGTGGGTTGGGGGTTGAACACACGTCGTAGCGCGATGTTTCCTAGACTTATCGGTATCAATTAGAACTCTGCATGTGTCGCGAAACGTCGCACTCAATCCTGTCGTGGGAGGATCGCGCGAGCCATCAAGTGCCTTGAGCTCGGCCGCCACCCGGCAGCCCCAAAGGCGCCCTTGAGGTCAGCAAGACGATCAGGGGCTGGTCCAAGTCCAATTGCGACGTTGACTGATTGCAGTGGCAAAGGACTCCAGACCTGCAAGCGTACATGACTGGGACCGGAGTGTCTTGCTCGGATCGTCCCATGTCTCGCTGGCAGGACAGCGGCTGCTCAACTAAGGGGTGCACTGTAGTGATTACTTCACCATGCTGTCCTGGACGCCGGTGCCCGACGGGCAGCTGTCCCATTCCAAGATCGCTCGCGCCGCTGGACAGGCTGGCACCCGGCTGGCCTGTCCTCCGTCACCTTGGCTGTGGATCGGCGCGGTTGCGGCGCCCTTGCATCAACACTGCGGCACCTACAAATACCGACCCACTCTTCCCTTATTAACGCCTCCCACAGCCGCACCAGCATGAATCCCGCCTCCGCGAATCGCTTGCGCGTGGCGCGCGCCGCGCCCGCTCCCCACCTTCTGGCGCTCGCCTGCCTCTGGCTGTGCTGCGCGGCTGCCGGCGCCCAGGCCGCCATGGCCCCTTCCGTGGATGATCTCGAATCCGTCATGTGGGCGGAGCTGGATGCCTGGTACCCCCGCTGTGTTGACGTGACGCACGGTGGCTTCACCGCGGGCTACGACGACAAGTGGAACGCCACGGACGAGCAGGACAAGGCCATCGTCTTCCAGGCGCGCATGACGTGGGTGGCGGCGGAAGTTGCGCGCAGGAGGCCGGAGGTGGCGGACATGTTCGAGCCTTATGCCCTGCACGGTCTGCGCCACCTGGAGGAGGCCATGTGGGATGCCAGGCACGGCGGCTTCTTCTGGAAGCTGGAGAACGACGGCGCCCACGCGCCGGACGGCGGCCACTACAAGCACGTCTACGGCAACGCCTTCGCCATCTACGCCGCGGCCAACGTGCACAGGGCGGTGGGGGACCCCGAGTCGCTGGCCCTGGCCCAGCGGGCATTCAGGTGGCTGGAGGACCACGCCGCGGACGCCGAGAACGGCGGGTACGTGGAGGCGCTGGATCGCAGGGGCCGCCCGCTGCAGCCCCGACTGGACGAGAACGGCATGTGGGCCCTCGATCACATTGGCACGGCGTTCGGGTTCAAGTCCATGAACACGCACATCCACATGCTGGAGGCATACACGGCGCTCTACCGCGTCTGGGACGACCCCGAGCTGCGCGACCGCCTGCAGGCCCTGCTGGACATCATCGCGGACAGGGTGTACGTGGAGCCCGGAGCGCTGGGCCTTTACTTCACGCCCGGCTGGGCTGCGCTCCCGGACCACGACTCCTTCGGCCACGACGTCGAGACCACTTACTTGATGCTGGAGGCGGCGGAGGTCTTGGGCCACGAGGCTGTGGAGGCCGTGCGCGAGAGGGCCGCGAAGCTGACGGAGCACGCGCTGATGTACGGATACGACGCCGAGCTCGGTGGGCTGTACGACTCGGGCAGCGCGTTCCGCAACGCGACGGACAGGACCAAGGTGTGGTGGGCGCAGGCGGAGGCGCTCAACGCGTTCCACCTCATGAGCACCATCGCCGAAGGGGAGGAAGGGAGGTATGAGGAGGCGTTCGCCAGGACGTGGGAGTTTGCCGAGGAGTTTCTGATCGACGGGGAGCACGCGGGGTGGTGGTGGTCGGTCGACGAGGTGGGGGTGCCGAATGGGGAGCCGGGCAAGGGCAACAACTGGAAGTCGGCGTACCACACCGTGCGGGCCATGCTCGAGATCGCGGATCGGATGCGCTCGGCCGGGCCGGGCCCGATCGCCAAGACTGTCAACGAGGCGGGCGCCGGGTAAGTGCGCTGCACAGGGAGGGTTGCCTCACTAATGATGCGGAAGGAGAAGTACGGCGGCAGTACAGTTTGGCAATCAATCAAGTTCTGGGGGCAGGAAGGGACAACGGAAGGCACTTTGAAGGGTTGAGATTAGCCGGTGCATAGAACAGGGTGCCAATGGCCTTCTGTGCAGGCAAGGACCTCAAAATAATTTCGAAACTGAGATCGGAATCATGCATTGGCACTGGATTTATTTGGCGGGTAGGGATTCGTTGTGGAATCTGCATTGAAATCTTAGACAGATCGCTGGGCACACAACCTGTTGATTTTGAGGGGTTTGCACATGCCGTCTTGGGAGGATCACGCGATCACGCCATCAAACTCATGAGCTCATGAGCGAACTTGCACCGCTTCGTAAGTGGACATGGCAGAGACACCATTGGACATCCGACGGCCATCAGCATTGCGTCCGATATTGTTCTATTTGCAAGCGCATTGCTTTGTTCGATTTCCACTTCTGGTTGATCCCTGACAACAGGGGCAAAGAACAAGTGCATGCGAACCCCAAAGGAGCGCATGATTCGGGTAGGCAACTTGTCCATCATGGTAACCAGAATCTCCCAGAATAAAAGAGAGAAGATGATAGCCTGGCTTTCTGACGTGTCAGATGGACAACGGAGACTGGATTCTGCTGCTCATGCTTTTTTTATCCAAGCCCTGGCAGCATGGTATGCATCCTTCGCATCGCAGATTCTTTGTTGCAGTATGATCCACACCATCATCGCCATCTTAGAAGTCTATCACACGCCATGGATTTCAGCAATTCATGAAATGGAGTGTGCTGGAAATAAGGTGCGCTTGCCATGACCCAAAAATAAGTATTCCCTATGTCTCATATCAAATTTTGTCGATGAGTTTGGCTCACTGCTTCAGCATAGAAAGGTTGATTCCTTTTATTTCCATTCAGTGGTGCTCTCATGAGTTTGATATTCATAGTATGAGAGTCAAGTCCAACCATTAAGTAATGCAGATTTGGCAGTATTGTGCAGCAACTGTTCTTAAGCCACAAGCACAGGTGCTTGAGGTCTCAAGCTCTCAGCGAGGCAACAAGACATCCGTTGTCCTGGCTTTTAGGACCACACATGCGCGGTAGCAAAATGAAGCCATCCATACAAAACTATCCATTACAAGAGACGCCCCATTGCGCAGAGAGTGGCAGCGCTGATATTCACAATGGACAGGGCACTCATGAAGCGTTCAGCAAGGTGGAATTGATCGATGATCCTCCCTAACCTCATGCTTTCGATTCTCAACATCTTGCCCAAGAAATTCAACAACATCACTATGCAACTACCAATATAATGCACACTATTATCAATGATATTCACCACCTCTGCCGGCACCCCCGCATATAAGAGCGCAATCTGAGTGCCAACGGTCAGCAGCGCATGCGATTCGCCACCCAACATGGCAAAGCTGAGGAATTCCAACAACTTTCCACCTAAAATGCTTTCACACCTAACATGCAGCACTTTTGTTATGCACATGGCATGGAGGGCAGCCGGAGGGCATTCCAAAAGACGGTCACACCGGCAAAGCCGAAAACGTCAAGGGGTGAGTGGTCTCCACGTATTGATGCAGAGCAACCCGAAGGGCATGAGGAAAAGCTACCATCTTTAGCTGTTGAACTGATATCATCCGGCTCTAGTAGCCTTTCTCCTCATGCTAAGGCTATTTGTAGGCAAACACTGGATCGCAAAGATAGTGTTGATAGGCTTGGTGAATCTGATGAAACAGATGCCTCGGATGTTAAAGTTACCAAAAATCCATTAATTTCAAAATATCCATAGGCTTGCCAAGAGCATTATAGTGCTAGGAGAAAGACATTGCTAGATGGGAGGTAGCTTCCCCTTACGGGAGAGACAATACTAGAGTATATAGAACGTCTAGAGACCGCACAAGAAAAATGGGGAAAGGGCATGAGTACCACCCAACTCATCAAGTATTATCAGTGACGAATCCCAATGGTGGCCGAGAAAATCCGCAAGGACGACTTTTACTCATTTAAAAAGCAGAAAATAATCCACAAATGTGAAAAACCCTAATACTGGGCTCTCTTGAGGATGATGGGGAATGCAAATGCACTTTGAGAGAACAATCAAATATACATTACAATATGTATTTTGACATCTCCCCTTTTCCAGAAGATATGTCAGATTCAATATCGACAAAGAGAGACCAAAAATTTAAGCATAACCAGGCTAGGTTGTATAGAGTGGCAAAGAAAGGTATTAAAAGGACGCGATGACAAGCCTAAAGAGATAATGTCAGGACTGAACTAATTCGAATTGAAAAAAATGCTAAATATGCGAGTTGAAAAGGGGGAAAAGCCTTCATAACTTATCCACTAATAAGATATATTCCTATCGACGATGCAAAGCGGCAGGACGCGCACTGCAATCCCGTGCCAATGGTTTTCTGTCACGGCCTTTGTCGGCAGGCACGTTTATCAACATTTGGTTTGACGCCGGTCCGCGCTGGCTTGCTGGAATTGATCCGAGATGCAGAGACGCAACGCATAGCGTCATATGCAGACTTTACTAGCACCACCGCATCTCGCTCCGTATTGATCTCAAACTCACCGTACTCCTGGGAGATCTCCATGCTGAAGCCTATTGGCAACGCACACGCACAATCCTTTCTGCCGGGTCCCTCTCCTTCCAACCTCCATCCCCATCTGTCTGGAAAGGGTACGGCGATCTCCTTGCGGACTTCGATTCCTCGCAGGCAAAAGCCAAATCTGCAGCCATGCCAGTGAAACATTCGATTCCCTTCGGACTCCAGTATGTCTCTGAATCGCAGTTGGAAGCCAGAGACACGCTCATCCTGTTGTGCGGCTTCGATGGGTAAACGCGCACACTCAGTTTCCATCCACAATGAATCAGATGGGGTTTGTAAAGCGGATTGCAGGGAGGAATCTCTTCAATGCCCAGCCGATGGGTTCTGTCCGCTTGCGTGAACACGCTCTGCAAATGAACGTCTCGGACCAGATCCTGCAGCTCTGCTCTCCCCCGCTCCTCTCTTCTCTGTCGAGGAATCCACGCGGAATCCTCTACGTTGAACGAAACTTTCATGAAGAACGTCCAGAATGCCACCGGGGAGTCGACTTTGTCCAATGCCCAGCGAGACAATCGTATATCGCCAATCGCAAGCCATTGGGCAATGAACAGCTGCCATGCTCCCATTTGTCAAAAATGGCTGCCCGCCATGGTAATTGATGGCTGCGCAACCAATCCAAATTATTGATCAACCACTCCAGTTCTATCATGGCTGCATCTTGACGTATATTCCAGCTTGATGCCGCGCCATGTTTGGCCTTACTTGGTTTGTAACTGCTTACAATGTAACAGGCTTTGCGCTTGTGGCTGTGTTCTGACGCTGATCAATGTGTAGGTCTCCTCGTTGATGTTGCCCGTTTTCAATATTGCGGTTTGCATGTCACTCTGTAGCTGGATACAATCTGGTATTAATAAAAGACCTTTCTAATGCGTAGCAGCTGACTTGTAGATGAAGTCGATGAAGTCATTTGCCATGCTTTTAAAAAGTTGAAATTGACCAGTTTCAACACCACACCTTTCTGATAAAGGTCAGCATAATGATTACTAAGAAGCACGGATATTGACATATCCTTTCCAACACCTGATTGCCGAATTCGCCATGGCCTGAAACTGCAATTCAAGATGCGTCCGATGGATTGGAGCTGCGTCCTTGATCTTGAATCCTGATTCAAGACATTCCGACCTCTTTCCTCCGTCCTCGCGGTTAGGGCAACTATTGGAGGCCTGCCAGTCCCTTGATAGGGTGCAAGAGCCATTGATGGGCATTGGTCTGATAAAGCGCTGATAATTAGAGAATGGTTCACTGGGACGGGAATGGGAAAATCTACTTTATTTAGGCACTAGAATTGATTGACCTAGAGAAGAACGAATGGATGGGTGAGGAGTGGAGCCTCGACAGGTGGTTTTCAAAGCAACGGCGACTGACTGGGCTGTGATGGATTGTCAACCGCACGCAAGAGCTGACCGCTACTGTCCTGTGAAATGTGAGTGTAAAGATTAATATTAAGCAATCATGGAGTCAAAACGTTCGAGGAAGTTTATAAGCAACTTGAGAACGACAGCCCGGGCAGAGCCAGGGCTCCAACATCTTGGACCTCATGAAGCCAGATTTTCAATGTACGGAACTGCAGCAAGTGTCAATAGCTGGTCAGCTATTTACACTTGCTGCAGTTCCGCACATTGACAATCGACAAGGGGAGACATTTCGTGCATCGTCCATGTGAGCGGGTCGGCGCGTTGCAGCGGTCTTCTGCAATGAGCATCCAAGCACAGTCGAGATTGTTCTATGCCACTCTCTGCGGAGATGACGGCGACAACCTTGCTTTGCCGATTTAAATAGGGGAGTGAACCAGAGCTGTAGGGCTCTCCAGAGAACGCCAAATCTGCATGCACATTTTAGCACCAACCCACTGCAATTTGCGGACGGGTGTCAAGGGTTAAGGCCGACTTCATTCCTTGAACATTGATCTAAAAGGGCTCTAAATCTCATTTTCCGATTCTGGCCTCCTTTTTCATGAGCATTTTTGTGCCGAGAGTTCCAGCAGATAACTTCACATGCTCGATAGGGTGCCGCGCTGTTTCAACTTCAGCGATCACCCTGGACAACGGATATAGATTAATCGAAAACACAGAATTCTTGGGTCGGTGGCTGCGGATACATCACCACAGGTCGCAGTGCCGTGCAGTATCCAATGGCTGTGTAAGAGCTGTATGCCAAATGACCTGCCCGCAAATGCAGGTAGTCTGGTTGTTGAAAACGCTATTTCGAGATCACTCAGTTATGGGCATTTGCTGCAACCAGATCCCAGGTACTCTGTTTTTCTCGTACCGATGCTGTTCGCGGCCTCAAACTGCTCCATGATCACATGTGTAACAACGCAGCCGGGTAGTTTCCAATCACGTCATTCCTTCAGCTTCCCTTGTGCTGCATCCGGTCCGCGCTGCTCAAGATCATGTATTAAAAGACTTGCGAAAAAAATGCCGGGACCAAGTTGTGTATTATCGCAGGGTAGGCCGCGTATTAATGATTACGTGCTGTTGCACGCATGCCGCGCAGAAACGCGACCGCAGCTGCTTGATAGCGTGCATGATCTACCTTTGTTTTTGTCCGAGAAGGTACCGATATACCTCAATGATACTGATCTAACGGCTTGTCCTTATGTTTGAGCTGCGCTTAGGCCGAAGTACCAGATGAACGAGTGCTTTGCACCTGTGGTCACGCTTAAGAGTTCTGATTGTAGGCGCCAGTGGTTTCCGTTGTGGACGCTCAAGCGCTTTCTGCATTGTATAATGCGCAACATCTGTTGGGCTTTAATGCCTACGTTATCAAAATCACATATGATAGGGGAAATGATTTTCCTTGGAATGAATCTATCCAAGAACTCGAAACATCGTACCGTTCACTGGGAAAAAAAAGGCGAAATAACGCGTGCTCAAATGTGTACAAAGTTTATGGGTTTATGTCATTTTGGTGCTTTTAGCGCGCAGACCAGTGATGAAATGCATACATATGTGTTCGCAAAAGTGTTATTTGGTCCTTTCTTTCCTAGTGGTTGAGCCTTGCCTGAGATGAGCGGCAATGTTTTCAAAAAACAGTGTCCAAAGTGCACCTGCGTCCTCATGATGGTCGGCGGCAATCGAAGCATCGTGATCGGCAATCGCTGTGCTGGGAAGAGCTAGACCGCCAAGAGAGAAATGAATCCAAAGCGGTGAATTCGTGAACGCAAGCTCGATGACCGTCACGTAATGTTATCGGAATTCACTGAGCTAGCAGAGAATTATTCACTGAAATTTTGGGAGCAGAGGTCTCTGAACATGTGAACACACTCTACAGATCCAGCCTGCATGACCCAGACATGAAGATAGCCGATTAGCCAACAGCCTGTTTGCTTAAGCAAGCTTGCCGTACATAGCACACAGCACAACAGAGCGGCGGCCATACGTAAATTCATTCTCGTGGGCAGCAACCCTCTAGCCCCAATATCCCTCACCAGAACGTGCATCAAGAATGTTGGTTGACTCTTTTTTTGCTCGTTGCTATTTAGGGGGCAATCGTGCGCAGTCTGCTGATTGCCCGGCAGCCTCTCAGGAATTCTGTTTTGCAGTGCTGTGCTGTTGCTGTTAGCAGTGGCGTAACCTTTGGAAACTTCCAAGAGCTGGCATCGCATGTTGAGGGGCTTGTTCTTCGTCGCTTGGCCAAGATTGTGTCATTCATCTCTCGGTCACTTTCTGGTTCAATCCGGCCAGTGCTATGAGTTCTCTGCTGCCAGGCCGAGGACGGCGTTTGCTGAGCGGCTCAAGCCCCTGCACGACCACCTGACCTGGGCATGGCTGGGCGCAACATGCAGTCCTTGCTACAGAAGAGTCCCAACGCCCCCCCTCCGGCCCCGTTTTCGTTTCCGTTTATTTTCAACGACGCCATCCGCCCAGCATGACTCCCAGCAAACCGGCAGGTTCCCCCTGTTCCCCCATTACTCACCGCACCTCCCCAGCCCGTCACACAGTACTTAACCCCGCTCTGACACGCTCCCCGCCCACCCTTCCTGTCCACACCCGGCCCCAACGCTTGTCGGTCAAATCGCGCAAACGAGTGAGCTGGGCGACGGGAGCGCACCCACGGGCAGGAGCCGGCCCAGGGGAGCGGCATGGCGCACATCCTGGCCAGCAGCCACCACTGCCTTCCCAAGGTGGCCGCGCAGAAGCTGGCCCAGCGCCCGGCCTCCCCCGCCAAGGCGTCCCTGAGGCAGGGCGCCCAAGGAGAGCAGCACACCCACTCGGTATGTCGTTCGCTGCCCCGAGGCGATCTTTGCTACTCCCTGGCCCCACCCCGCCCGGTGTGTTGGATTCAGCTGCTCCGGTACCTGCCGCCGGCTGTGGACCGGATTGTCGGTGTCGTTGTCCGGAGAAGGGGCGCGCATATGCCGCGCTCTCTGTCGGCAGGAGGAAGGGGGAGATTGGGACAGAGGGGTTCGTTTGCGCGTGGCGCCCCACGGTGCTTCGGAAGCTGGCTGCGCGGCGAGTGCTGGCCGCATGGCAGTCGGTCCGCGCGCAAGGGCTTGATGATTGTTCGAGAGGGTCCGGAGACAGGCGAGTGGCGCGGGGGGAGCGTCGGACCGGTATTTGTTTTAATTCGGCATCTGGTTGGGAGGGTCGTTGTGAAGGAAGGAGGCCAGGCGGCTGCGGATTGGAGACTGTGGGTCGAATGGGGCGGGGAATGTGGGCCCCGGCCGTTGCCCGATCGATCTTCCGCGTCCGTGTTTCCGGAGCCAGCTGTGCCCCAGTGCTGCGTTCCTTTCCTTTCTGTGAATTGTCCGTGGCTTCGCTTGTCGTGTTTGCTTCGACTGCGGCTGAGATCGCGCCTCGATTGTCGTCTGCTGGACGCCCAATATTCGCCGATGCTTGGCTGGAGCTGTGGGTGCGCAGTGGGCCAGAAGCGTCCTTTCGTCTTGCGATTGCGCTGGTTCAAACTGGCGTTACTGTCAGCCGCCCAGATCTGGGCGAACGCGGGCGCTCCTTGCCTAACGCTCGAAAACGCCGCACTGCCTCTGGGTGGCACGTTGGTTTGTCGACGCCGTTTCCTGCGAACCCCTCGGTGATCGTCTGTTGCTGCATCCGCATCATGACCACAGGAAGGTTCCCAGACTGTGCACTGTCACGAGTTTAGGCTGACGGACGCGAAAACAAGTTCACCAAACACAAAAGCAGGTGAGGGCGTAGAGGTCAGCAGGTGGCACAAAAAGGCGTTCGGCAGCTGTGCCAGATGTATGTGTCTGCTTTGCACCGCACAGCACATCGGACCTGCTTCATCTGCATTTGGCCAACGCCCCAAACAGACGAACTTCAACGCTATATCTGGCGGGTTTCACACTGGCCAGTGCACCAGTTGTTGCAAAAAACTCGTGTGGTTCAGTGATGCACCCAAGCCACAGTGGTTGAAGACCACAGGTGCACCTGCACTTCTTGGTTGTGTATAGGGTGATCCTGGGACCAGCGGATTCAACACTAGCACTGCTACAGCACAGCGAGAACCTGGGAGGGAGGCCATGGGAGACATGCACAACTTCACAAAGTTCAACATTCCACGGAGGGGAGTGCAAAAGAGCAAGGTGTGCAGCACTGAGCAGGGCTATTGCTGGCGAGTGTGCACTTTGTGGATCACTACTAGGCGTCCAGCTGGAAGCCACTGTGCAGGGTTGCAACTCACACGATGATGCTACTGCCTGTGTTCAATCGGTTTTGTGGAGATAGTAACTTTGGCTAAGACAGCTTAATGCTGTGCACTTAACTCCACCGTTAAGAAAACAATGTTACAGCAGGAACAAGCACACTGTGCAGTGAGGAAACTCTTCTGAGGGCTGCTCTTCCAGCCCACGTCAGCACCATAAAATTGAAGCTGAAATGTCGATGTGCAGCAGGAAATGAAACATCATGTCCATCATTGCCATATGTGCTGTGGGTTTAGGGCTTCTCACTCTTGAATGGGCTATTGTAAACAGCAAAACTGATTAAGATTCCTATTCTGCTGCATCCATAAGGGATTTCATGACTAGTGGTCTATTTGCAACAGCCAGAAGTGGGGAGACTTGAACTGTCCTTGCAATGGCACAAAGCACTGTACATACGAGGGTGGAGACAATAGCTGAAACACTCGTGTTGGTTAAATGCTTGTGTCTCCAGGAAAGTGACCTTTGCAATTTCCATATGGGCGGGGGGGAGGCTGGAAAGGAGCTGTTGGAAGAGCCGATGGCGCTCTGTGGTCGCACAGTGAAAATGCTGCATCCAACTGATGCAACACCGCAAGTGGGCAAGGTCCTCTCCTGGAATGCAAAGAAGGTGAGTGTCATGATGGTGGCTGTACATCGATACGTGTTTCCTACACAGTTATGTTTATGTACAAAGAGACAGTGAACAGTGAAGGACTTTGACAGGAATGTGAATAGGAACATGACAGGAATGTGTAGTGGATACTGCTGTGGCCAAGCACACAACCTTAGGCTGATTCCTGGCACAGTGACACTGCTGCTAAAAGTTGCTTCAATCTTTGTTCTGTATTTTTGTCCAGTTTTGAGTTTGTTGTGGTGGTAGCCAATGTTGGCAACCTCTGGAAGCACGTCAGTTTTCTTGGCAAACTTCCTTCCTTGTTGAACAGCTTGAATGCTCTGCGCCCTTGCAGAAGGAGCACAAGGTCAGCTTTGATGGAGAGACTTTTGATGTTAACCTTGAAAGAAAGCACTGGCTCCTGTGCATTGAGGAACCTGCAGGACAGCAGGCAGTGGCAAAGGATCCGGAAGGGAATGTGCCACAAGGAGATGTCCCGGCTGCTGGGCAACAGGGTGACATCTCCCTTGCTGCCAATGGCACATCAGACAAAACTGAGCAGGTATGGCTCTTTGCTGACCACATTTTTTCGTGCAGCTTTGTTGACAGTCTGGTGCTTTATTAACATCATTTACGTTAATCAGTGTGCTTTGGCCCGCTTTGGATCAGGTGACAGAGTCAGATATGTGAGGTATAGCTGGACAAGAGCATGTGTTTTGTGTTGAATTTCTCAGTAATTGCTGTGAGGTTGACATCAAATTGATGCTAAGCGTACCAAAATCGACATAGCGCCTTCCCAGCCCAATACGTTCGTAGACATTGACACATGTTCACTATACAGAATAACACGGTCACATCATATTACAATGCTTCCCCTAATAGAAAGTATCTCATTCCACTGCCACTGGCGAGGCCTCTGCATTATGGATAGTAGAGTATCCATCAAGTTGCCTTGAATTGCACTTTTCGTATTCATGCCACATGCTGAAAACGTTGGAAGGGCACTGATGATGCCAAAATCAATAAATATCTAAAATTGTACAGGTAATAATGTAGTATGCTGAACGTCCCTATTGATCCCCAGACCACCACCCCCGCCCCCCCATCCCTTCCGTTAGCATCAGTTATAAGGTCGATGCCAGGATGACTCACTAACATAACCTAACAGTGGTATGCAACTTTTAGGTGTTTTTGAGGAGAAAAACGGTCAGAATTATACTCATTTTACTAGGCTGAAAACTGGGTTTTGATGTGTATGATAGACGAAGGGGGCAGTCGCAATAGCTGAGAATTGATAAATTCAAAAGGCTTACTGATGATTAAACATTTAAAGGAATTTTAGAAACAGGTCATGAGTTGTTGGCCACAGCGGCACTTTTGGGCCTCTTTCCACCTTGTGTCCATTTTCTGGCAATTACATAATCTCTAAGCGAGATATCCTCTCCTCCTCTTTTAATAAACATGCAGTACCAAATTCGAGTGGCTCCCCAGGCTTTGCGGGCATCTTTTCTTGCAACACTTGTGTGTTTTCTTGCACCACGCGTGTGTTTAGCCTACCAGTGCTCAAAAAGAACTGCCTTTTCAGTCTGGTTGTTTTTGTGATGAAATTAAAGGATGATCGTATGATCGTGCATGCTGGCGCAGTAAACTTGTTTAATTTGGCACTGCATCAACTAATCCGAATAGATCGATTTTGTATGTGTTTTTTTTGTAAATAAACGACTGTTGTCTATTAAGAATTATTATATCTGCTACATGAATTGCAAATTTGCACAGGACATATGTATTCAACAGTTGGAAAATGTGCCTGCATTGGATCCCATACGGCTGGATGGGGGCCATATTCGCCAATTTGCTGACAGTAAAATTCCATGTTTGGAAGAACTGCAATTACACGAGAGCTGTCAAGGAACCCTTCCTGTCAAAATGGATTTTGGACATAAATGTCACTTGAAGCCGTGTATCTGCAAGCTATAAGTTAAACAGAATTCTCAATATCCATGACAATGACTCCCTGTTTGCTGGAAAGTATGGAAAGGTTTGCAGTACTTGCTAGGAGCTATGAGCATTTGGAGTACATGCATAGTGTGAGTCAGAAAAAAGCAATATTGCAAGTTTTATGATTTTGTGCTGCTGTACGAATACCCTTGTGAAACGATGGTACAAGCCCTAGTGGGAAGCAGTCCTTTGCTGAAGTGACGTTTAAGCATGCTGACACTTAGAAACAGTAGCAAAAGACATTGCTGTGGATGAAAATGAGATGGAATTAGGGTAGCACCAAAGCGTGTGATTCAAAGGCATTGTGTGAGCATGTTCTACTGTGAACAGCGTGGCTGACGATGCTTTGTTCGTGGTGGATTTTGGATTATTGCCCTGGGGTTACATGCTGTGGCATTTGTCTAGCCAAGAAGTTCAGTTTCATCTACATTTGATAAATATGACAATGTAGCACTACTAATGATACATCATGTTGTTCACACCCATAATTGTTTGTTCCCACGATATTGATTTCCCCTCTGGAAGAAAATAAAATGACACTCTACATGCGTCTGTGACTGGCACAGGAATCTGATTCAGATGGAGTGAAGAATGGAAAGGGGAGCCGCAAGAGATCTGCTAGGGTAGCACTGCAGGACCAGGTGATGAAATGCTATGAAATTCACAGTGTGGATGGCTGTTGAAACTGCTGTACACTCTTGTGATGTTGTGAAGAGCGGGCGAGAACGTTGTTGTACCTGTGAAGACGACTGAATGTGTCCATGTGTGCAACCATTGTGTGTGCACAGCTTGGTGTGCCTCAATTGTCTCATCAAGTCGGCTTGATTCCAAGCACAGGGCGTAGGCCCTACAAATCGGGGGGTTGCAAGGAAGGACGAAGCCTTAGAAATGAGGAGCTTGTGGGACGACGAGTCCAAGTTTGGTCGGCCAAAGATTCGGTCTATGCTGCTGGAGGCGTGTCTGAGTATGATGGGCATCAGGTAGACCGGGCTTGCAACTTGTTGAAATTCTAATCTTCACAATTTTCACATGCTGCGGATAGCTGAATAGGGAATGACCTTGATGCGGTGTTGATAGGAAAATCTGCCCTTCTCAATGGTTTTCTCCTTGAACACATGCAACAATTTTCCAGATAAATTCTACATTTGCCACATTTTCACAACAGAGACAACATTAAACTTGCATTTTTGTATCAATGCAATAGGTCAATTACCCTATTGCATTGTCTTCTTCAGCAGAACAAGTGTCTTAGCAGTTCATGCTACCAAAAATATGGACAATGTGCACTCGCAGCATATTTTACAAAATGTCTGTGGTTGGTTTGTTTCAACTTAGCATTTCCCACTGTACATACTAAACTCATTATGCTGGCATTTGCTGCCCATTTCACCACTGTGATAGAAACTCCATATTCCGGCTGTTTGCTACTCGTGCATGTTTGGAAGCCTGCTTTTAAACAGGTTGTCAGGGTCCTTGCAGCTTTTTCTGCGGCACTGCCAGCAGGTGGCACAGAACCATGCAGACTGCATAGGCATTGACTGCAAGCCATGAATCTAGAAAGCAAGAAGGCAGGTGATGCACCAGATGGTGCTTACGATCCTCCCTCTCCCATCCCATCCCAGTGCCTGATCAGAGCAAAAATAGCGAAAGTGCACTTTTCTTGGCGGCTGCAGCACTATCACATTCACTCTCTCCTCATGCTCACAAACCAGTGCACCTGCACATCCTTGTCTCTCCTGCTCGATGGCTATCACCACTGCTCATCTTGCTCCATGTCCACATTGGCACAGCAGTGATGCTGGCCAACTACCACCTGATCTAATGGCCAAACCAACACACCATACCTCATCTTTCCCATCCCTCCCCCATTTCCTGACCACAAGGGGTGCGCCCACACCCCTATAGCTGGCGGAACCCTTCAGATATCTAGACTTCTAGACTAGCAATGCAAACCACATTCATGGGTGGTTAGACTTGTCTTGGTGATGGGACTAGCCAAGTGATTCACTATCCGGTTAGGGAGCCAGGAGGCAAAAGAGGGCATAATTGCGGCACCACTATTGTGACGAATCATGGGCTGGGCAAAG
>CAJHUC010000665.1:0-35046 GCA_905146915.1 Ostreobium quekettii | reverse complement strand
TTGGGCCCCGCCAACCTGCCCCTTGGAACGCCACTGGACGGGTGCCAATCGGTGCTGGTAGTTTGTAAAGACAGCGGAGTTGGCACGGAGCGCGTGGCGCTCGGAAAGCGCGCCTGGGCTGGTGGCCTCGTATGAAGCAGGTCTGGTGGGCTGCCGGGTTGACGGTGCCAGCTGCGTTCGTGGTGAAGCTGCTGATCGGGGGCGGCTCCAGGAGGAAGCCGCTGCGGCAGAGGGCAAAGTGAGGCGACGATGTCGCGGCGGGCTTGCTTTCGCTGCGCCGTCGCCCTGTGCTCGAGAAGGGCGTCTGGATGCGGGCGAAATCGGGCTTGCTTTCTGTCGATAGTTCGCCGTTCATTGTGTGCGAGTGTTGCCGATTGGGGCCTCCAGCAGGGCTGGATGCTGGCAGGTGGCATAGTTTCGAATGCAGTGAACGGAGAAGTGCAGCGAGTTGAAAATTTCGACCCTCTTGCAGCCGTGGAGGCGGATGCACAATTTGACTGAGAACGGGACAACCAAGCTCAGGAACCTGGCCATTCATCCTGTGGGTGCACACAAAACGCACGTGCGATGGCCCTGTTGCGTACGGACTCATGCACTCCGTGTCACGTCTTTGAACAGGGAAGATCAGGATGGCTCTGAACTGAGCTTCTTCTGCGAACGAGTGTGCACGTCCGATAGGCTCCTCAGGAGAATGGGAGGCCTATCCAAGGTTAGCCCAAGCTTCGGACACAAGAGCGACCAGCTGATCTTGTTGGTTGCATTGTGTGAGTAGCTCATCCTGTCAACACCGTTGGTTGTGCCGCGCAGGACCCCACCCCTGGGACATGTGTGACTGTGTGCGGTGTCTCAGGTGGGCTGCGAGTTCAAACATTGCAATGCAAAATGCACTGTGACGTCGTGGTTCCCTTGACACCAGACCATGCTGAAACTGTTGCAACATCAATTGAGCACCTTGGATGTCCTTGTTGAGCTGGATTGCTTGGTCTGTGCTAGAGGTTTCATTTTCCTGCTTGGCACAACTTCGTCCGCAGCAAATCCTTGGTACTGCTTCTGCATTCACAAGGATGCACCATTCGTTGCAGGTGATGATATTCCAGTCGCTGTTGACCAGAGAATAGTGCGATTGGTGTCCATTGGACAAGGTTGTGCTTGTGAATGCCTCCCAAGCACAATGCATTCGAGTTGGCTTTGTCCCCAAAACAGATATCGTGAGCAAAGCATATCCTTGCTGCAGCCCACATTCCTGGCAACAGAATTGATTGATTCTGATGTCCTGCAGATGCCGATGCATGCACAGATGCCTGCCAACGTGCTGTGTGCATAAACATGCACCAGGTACCAGCATGGAATGAGGCATGTGTCACGCGATGCACCAACGAATGCCTACGAGGGAGGACCCACCTGTGACCTCAGCCCTTGAACTTGTAACCAAATTGCTTGCCTTTCTCTGAACACATGGAGTTGGATGACAAGGTGGCATGCACAGATGCATGTTTGTTCCACTGGCTTATTATTGGGGGTCCACGAGCGACTTTCCCAGATGGGTGAGAAGCATTTGATCCGGTTGTAGGCACTATACATTGAAATGCTTTGTTCACCGCAGTTTGAAAGCCGCATGCATTTGGGGACAACGCTGCCTGAAACAACCAGCTCAGTATCAGTATAAATGCAGACATCCCTTCTTCGGGTAACCTGCATGCACAGTTCTACTGCAGGAGTTCAAGAACCTTAGAGCAGTCATGCAGCAACGAGGTACTTTGTTGTCGGGGAGTTCAAGTGCCCTCGTCCTCAGTTGATTTGCGTGGAGCTTCTGGAGGGACCTGACCACCAGGTTGACTAGGCGGCCGTGTCAAATTTAAGGGTGGGGGCGTTCGCATTTGACACGCATTTGCCTCGTAATGGGGGGCGCCCCTTGGTGATGGCCCACCGTATTTGCGATACGTGGCCAAGGGGCGCTCGCAGGGCTGGTGGGGCACGGGCCGCGAGGGGGCCGCGCAGCCACGGCAGGCGGCCAGCGCACGGCAGCCGCAAGGGCAAGGCCCCAGGGACGCCGCCCGCAGCGCATCGCCCAGGTACCAGAGATTTCAGCGCCCGCGCGGGCGGGGACCAGTGCTGGGAAGATCTCTGCGATCAGCCCCTCTGGCACCAATGAGCGTCCTTCACTCTCAAGTACCGTGTCCCACACCCCATGTAGGGCCGCAGCCGGCGCCAGAGAGGGCGCGATGGAAGACGAGGTGCGTTTCGGAACTCCTCAAAAGGCACGCGCGGTTCGGTCGGGTGGGGTGACTGTGACCAATGCGCCGGAATAGCTCCCCATACAGCAGCATACCAGTTTATCCAAAGCCCTCCTTGGCGATCCTTGGATTGCATTGCGCATGCGGTGACGGACGGCGATGCGCCTGAAAAGCTTGTGCAAGCGACGGCGCTACCCGAAAGTGCCGTTTGGGCTCATGAGGTCCCCTGATCACGTGTCTGTGGGCGGTCGACGGCAGCCCAGGGTCGCAAAGCCCGTCCTCATGCTTCTGAAGGGGCACCCTGGGTGCGGCAAGTCCACGCTCGGTCGCAACGTGGCACGCTCCCTCGGATGGTCTCTGGTGGACAAGGACGACGCCAAGGGCGCGCTGCAGCGCTGCGCCATCGAGTGCGCGGGCGTGGACGCCGTCTCCTACGACATCATGTTCAGCGCGGCGCGGACGCTCCTGCGTGTGGGCCTCAGCGTGATCGTGGACTGCCCCCTGTCCAGGAGGGCACTGTACGACAAGGCGAGCGCCTTGGCCGAGCAGGTGCGCGGTAGCGGTTCGTGTTGCGCGGAGCGAAGGGGCCCCTGCTTGCAAGTTGATTGCTGTTTGAGGGGAAGACATGCTTCGTAGAGCTAAAACCGGGATGCTGAGTTTGATCAACTGCGGGGCATTTGGAAGGCCTGGGGCCTGGGGAGGGGACGAGATGACCTTCATACCCATCACCGTCACCATTTGTTGCAGCAAATTGGTGTGTGGGCTGGCTTACAATGGACTGCGATGGCACAGATGATTGATGGCTTTGGTCATCAAATGGTTCTGACTGGAAGGTGGTACTTCTCATCAGACAGAGTGACAACACATTTTCTTGCTTGCGTTCGCACCACAATGTTGATGTCCATGTCGCTCCCAGCATCTAGACTTATGGGCACTTGTTATCACTCTTCGCTGTGAGCGAACTCATTTCCTGTAGTGCACAGTTTGATTTGTCCAATTGACAGCAGCGCATTTTGGGTAGAAGCGGTATAGTTGAACAGAACAGCATCCTGGGATTCTGCAAGGATGCCCAAGTTCGATTCAGCCTTCTGTTTTCCCTGTAGATTGTGACCAACGCAATGCTTTTTTGACTTATTGCTTTCAGTTTGGTGCCAGATTGGTGGTGGTGGAGTGTGAAGCAAAGGATGAGAGTGTTTGGCGATCGCGGTTAGCGTCCCGGAGCGAGAACGCCAGTGAAGAGGACGGTCACAAGCCGAAGTCATGGGAAGAGTTACAAGCACTCCTAGAACGGTGGGTGCCTTCTCTTCAGTTCTGTTCACAATTTGAGCAGTAGCTGACTGTGGGAAGTGCGGCCATTGTAGGTGAGCGATTGCCTTTGTGCCAAGCCCGCTTGACGTTCCTAATATTGCTTTGTCTTGGGCGAGAATATCGGCCCTGTTGCCATGAAGCCAGCCACCTTTCCTATCCCCTGCATTTGCGTTTGAAATGAATGCTATTGCATGCAGGTACCAGGAGTGCTGGAAATGGAGTCGAGACGGCTCTGTGGAGATCCCCCATCAATTGTTTGTTGACACCACAGCAAGCGATGAGCACAGCCTTGCCAGTGAGGTCGTGAAGTGGCTCAGGGAGTCCTTGCCAGACAGGGCTTGACCACAGCCCCATTGCAGACCTTGGGAATCACCAGCCTGACTCATCACTGCCACAGCCCGTTGTGTCAGTGGGTGGCAACTTGCTGGACCAGACACACAGAGCGAAAAGTTAAGAGGAAGTCTGCAAGGCTTTCTGTATTCGTTCATCAAAGTACAATCGCAGCTGCAGGGCGCCTTCTGGGCAGCACCGTGTGTTTCATAGCGAATCGCTGCTCGAATTGCATTTGAACCTGCAATAGTGTAGACTGGAACTATATGTTCCTCCATTATGTGCAGGAATTGTTGCTTGCTGGAGCTTTTAGAATAGTCGATTCACCTGGATATTTCCATTACCACACGTCACTGCTAGATTCCAGGGAAATCAGCACATATGGAGATGATCATTATGTAGGCATATGTCAACCACGAATTGAATTGAGTGGAGAGCAGGCAAGGGCCGCAGAATAGTCGAATCGGTGCTGAATGTCATTGCACAAGAAGGCAGCTGTGTAGCTTGATCGGTATTTCACCCACCTTCAAGCCGTGTTCGATTCACAGTGGCCGAGCCACACCTATCCATCAGAGGACACAAACACCACCGGTGGGTCGGTGACTGACAGCTGCTTTTGTTATGCAAGAGAGCAGTGCATGTGCCAAATGCCCCAGCAGCTCTGCTGGCCCACAATGTACAAGGGACATAACCTAGCTGCATTGCTTCCGCCGCGTTGTGTTGTGCGCACCACGGAGCTGGCTCCAGCATTACCGCACCAAAGTTCAAACACGCTTGTGAGGATCAAGAAACGTTGCCAGGTCACTTGTGGCGCTCAACCTTGTTCCTATTCGCCGCGGATAGCATTGCGTGCTGCAACAAAGCGAGCTCGATTGTCCATCGTGGGATGCTCATGGATGACGCGATGCACAGCCTTTTTAGGGAATCCAAGGAAATGTGGTAGCCTGCAGCACCACTGCCCTTGGGTGTCTGGCTGGCCAGCGCCGCATACCTATGCGTTCTGTGGTACAAAATGGGTGGCCAGTGTGTCAGCAGTTTCTCCGTAGTCCCTGAAATCCCCACCGTCCGTCGTTTGCCCTCCGCAGCATCATGCATGCGAGTTCCTTGTTGCCGGGGGTGCACGCGCCAGCGGCTTTCCGCCCCCGGCGACGCCCCTGGGCGCCCAAGGCAGCCGTGCGCCCCCTGGTCCCTCGCATGGCGATGGGCGCCCAGGAGGGACGACGCGTCAAGACCCTGATCATAGACAACTACGACAGCTACACGTACAATCTGTTCCAGCTTGTTGGGGAGGTGAATGGAGGTAATGGCCGTCGGTGAACCAGCGCAGCCCCTGGAAGCCTCCCAGCGCGAGGGCTGGGATCCCTGATCCTTCGTCGCCGCCCGCGATGCGCCATGCAGCTGGAGGTATTGGGCATTGACAAGCACGATGTCTCGATTAGTCATGGGGCGGCTGCGGTGTGCAGAGGCGCCCACGGTCATCAGGAACGACGACAGGACCGTTCAGGAGCTTCGGCACCTGCACAGCGAAGGAGGCTTCGACAATATCGTCATATCCCCCGGCCCAGGAACACCCTATAGGCAATCAGACATAGGTACGCTGTGGGTATCATTTGGGCATGCCGTTCGTGCACACTCCAGCAAACCCCTTTCCAGCAGCATCGCTCGCTGCTCATCTCGTGCCCTCATAGTTAAAGTGCAATTTCGACAACCCTGCTGTTGTTTTTGCCGTCAGGCGTGTGCGGTGCCGTCTTCGAAGAGTTCGCGGACGTCCCAATTCTTGGCGTCTGCATGGGGCATCAGATCCTTGCTCACGTGCACGGCGGCGCCGTCGTGCGGGCTCCGGAGCCTGTGCACGGCCGCGTTAGCGAGATTCGCCACTCGGGCCATCCCCTGTTCCATGGCATCCCTTCTGGTCAAGGGAGTGGCTTCAAGGTGGTGAGGTGGGGTGCACAGCAACTTGCCCCAGTAGGCCTGACCTCGTCGGCTGTGGATTTGCGAACACACTATCGGACCTGATTAAATGGGGGCAACTTCTGATCACTAAGGGCACACTCAGTGCATGTTTGATGAGACAACCAGCTTGGCACAAAGCCCAATTGAAGAATTGGAACAAACTTTGTTGGCCTGCATTTCCATCGCCCGTTCCATGCACTGCAGCACCGTAGTTTCCAAACCAGGGCCTTCTGTGTCCTCAGAGTGATACACCAGTTCTCATGGGCTCAGTCTGCCCCATGCTCCTGACAAAATACATTTCACCATTCCTTGCCTGTACTATGCGTGCCTCAGGCAGTGACTGACTGTTCTTCCCAAAGGTACCATTCGCTGGTGGTGGAGGAAGCGACCCTGCCATTCTGCATCCAGGCCATAGCATGGACAGCTGGGGCGCTCAAGGTCATAAGGCCCCCAACTGCACAGAACGGGGCACCTCACAGGCAGCTCAACACAACCGATGCCCTTCCAATGGCGGTGGCTCACAGAACTCGGCCACACATGGGTGTCCAATTTCATCCAGAGAGTGTAGGCACTGCATACGGGATGCAGTTGTTGCAGAATTTTAGGGACATCACTGTACAGAATGTGGAGCTGCCAGCAGTGAAGCCCACAGTGAATCGTGTGGGCCCCCGGGAACTGGAGCTGGCTCCCCTTTCCTGGCCTGTTGATGCACAAGGCTGGAAAGGAAACTTGGTGGTTGAATGGAAACGTTGTGCAGGCGTTCTGCAGGGCAGTCCTGAGGAGCCGACTGAGTTGTTTCATGGCTTGTTTGGTGCCGCCAATGTGCAAGACACTTTCTGGCTGGACAGGTGTGTACCCAAGTCTCACTATAATGCATATGGAGTGCTGTCTGCTGTGGGCCATCAGCCATGGACGGCCGATCGAAAATAGATTCCTGAAGTTGTCGATCAAAGTACACAATGGACACTGGTGTTGTGGGTGTGCAGCAACTCCTAGTGACTTGCACCGTTGTAAACTATGGGAGAAGGGCATCGGCTGTTATGTTATTGGTTACAGAAGATTTGTACCAGCAGTGTGCAATTTGTATCGCCCATAGCTCATGTGCTTTTGTCGTAGAATTTGCAGTGGACATCTACTTGTTCGTGCTCTGCTGCCAGAAATTCGACATCCAAGAAGATAATTCCATGATTTTCTGGCACATTCGCAGTTGATAGGGATGAATCTATCAAGGACCCTTGATGCATATTGTGCTCACTAATGTGGTATATTGGGTTGAGAGGATCACCACTGTTGGTGATTCTCCGACCCTCAGAGTGCACATAACGTGACTGCACAAGTATTGGACACTGCGGTGTTCCTGAGAATGGGCGTAAGGCTCTCACAGTCTTTTCCTGCAGTGGTTGAACCAGAAAATATGGAATCTTCCTGTCGCATCTGCAGGTAACTGCCTGTGCCATTCTATTGGCTCGAAGCCTGAAAAGCTGGTGGTGCTTCTTTGCCAAGTGGGAGCACTGAAAATCAGAACCAAGTTTCCTCTAATCACTTGAGAACCTGGATTTCTTGCCTGGTGCCGTTTCTGAAGCGTGTGACACTTCTGGCATCCACAGCTGCTGAAATTATGGCACGACCTGAAATGTGCTTGTGCTTGATGGCCAGTGCTGCAACAGATCGTGGGCGCTTTTCTTTCATGGGGGGCCCAGGTGGAGCTCTGTGGCGGCGCATTACATACCGCCTTAGCAGGCACACCTCGAAGACTGGCTGCCCAGGAAACCTGCAGGTCATGGACTCACATGGCAATCAACAGTCCATGGGCTGCGATCTGTGGGACTACCTTGAGAGTTGTTTGGCAGACCTGCAGATTGGTGTGACAGATGATCTTGCTCACCACCTGCCATTCAACTTCTGGGGTGGGTAGGTGCCACAGTCCTTGCTGGAAACAATGATTGCCAGCCATCTGGCAGACAGCACTCCAAAGTACAGGCAATTCCTGCCCTGCGCTTTGTTGATGCACAATTTGGTATCATACAGCAGTTTGCCAGCCTGAAGGTCGCACATAGCGTGCAAGGCAAGAGGCAAACAACCCCAGCTGGACCAGCTGACTGGAGCAGCCTTTGTAACTTCATAATGACCACCTGATAATTGACGAATGGAACCGTGAATCACGTCTAATTTTCAGCAAACTGTCCAAATGGCTGGTCAGAGGTTTCCAATAGCATAGCTTGCGAACGAGCAGTAAAGGTTGTTGGAGGGAGTCCTAAGGGGACAACTTAAGCCAAGTGTTTTTATGGTGCCCACCATGCACATTTCATATAATGTGGCCACATGCTTTGCTGAGTGTGGCACAATATTTATCCCTGAAAATCAGTGAACAGTGTGGAAAATATGTGTGCTAATCAGAATAGAGAAGTGCAGTCCACCCCACATGGAGGTTGTGCCTGGTTGCAATGAGCTACTCCCTGTAGAGACGACCCCAGTGCAGCCAGAAACGGTGTGGTATTTGGGGTCTGGGTCGTTTTGTCTTTGGCTATGTCGTCGCTCGTGTTGGCAAAGGTCAAATTGGCAACCTGGCTTGCAGATAGGGTAACTGAGTGAACCACATTATCATTCACCGAGGGTAGACACACTTTCCAATTCTGAACTTCAGCACCCTCCTTGCCTTTCCAGCTTCAATAGTGATATCTGATTGAGAGCATTCAGTGTGCATGCATACATCCATTGCATTAGTGGATATTTGCAGCAAAATGAATCTTGTGTGCATTCGTATCTTTTGCAAAAGTCGCTGGTGTGAATGTTGACAGCACAACATGCAAATAGTGTTCAAGGGTTTCTGTAAATCGCAGGCACTGTTGGATATGTACTGACAAGTCACCGCTGTGCACAGATTTGTGGGCTATTTTGGATACGAGCTCAAGGCCTTGTCTGAGGGGACCCTGGCACACTGCTCGTCACTTCCCGACTCAGCACTTTTCTTTGCTGACCGTCTTGTGGCAGTCGATCACAAGTGTGGTGATGTATATGCCATAGCCATAAGGAGGGAAATGGAGGCATCAGCAGAGTCCTTGAGGTGGCTTGATGCCACCAAGGAACGAGTGATGGAGATTCTGGAGAAGGGTGGTACATGCCATATGGTGAATGGGAGTAATGGTGAGAGTGTTAGCCTTTTCCAAACAATTCATTGGGTCAAACTTGGTGTGGTGCTTGCACTTGCCCTGGTGCTCGGACAATATTTATGTATCCAGGGCCCTGCCTGCATCTTGATCAATGTTTGGACACCAACGCGTCGATTGACTAGCATATCGCCTTGGACATCTGTCAGCTATTTGCATGCAGCGCTCGTGTGAATGGCCGACACTGTTTTGGCCCCTTTCAGGGAACTCACCAGAATTGGTTGTCACCTTGGCAGCTCACTCTGGCAGTGCTCAACGCTGTACAGCCGAGTGTGCCCACTCTGGCAGTGCTCAACGCTGTACAGCCGAGTGTGCGGACAAAGCACTATGACCACTATCACTGCCCGACATGCTACAAGTATTGAGGTTTCAAACATATGCTGGTGACCGTGCCTCTCGTTCGGCTTGTTGTCCAGGCCCCACTGTCCCAGCACCCAATGGCGGGGCAGCGAGGAATCCGGATTTCGCCCTGGTCCGCGACAGGGCGACGTACATGGAGAACATCAACGCCTGCATGGCCGCCCTGAATGCCGGCGAGAGCTACGAGATCTGCCTGACCAACGCGTACCGACGAGGCCAGGGCGGCTTGGACCCTTGGCGCCTGTACTCCGTCCTCCGGAAGAGCAATCCGGCGCCCTACGGCGCGTGGCTGAGCTTCGGCGACGGCGGGCCCCAGGTATGCTGCTCCTCGCCGGAGCGCTTCCTCAGAGGAGACCGCGGGGGGGTCCTTGAGGCCCGGCCCATCAAGGGCACGTGCGCCCGCCACGCCGACCCCGCCCTGGACCGACAGGCCGCGCAGAGCCTGGCGACATCAGAGAAGGAGCAGGCGGAAAATCTGATGATCGTGGATTTGCTGAGGAACGACCTGGGGCGCGTGAGCGAGGTGGGCAGCGTGCACGTGCCCGGCCTGATGGAGGTGGAATCATATGCGACCGTGCACCAGCTGGTGTCTACGGTTCGCGGCATCCGCCGCCGGGGGAAGTCCATGGTCGAGTGCATCAGGGCGGCGTTTCCGGGGGGCTCCATGACGGGCGCCCCCAAGATTCGATCCATGGAAATCTTGGATGAGCTGGAGGCCGCGCCAAGGGGGGTGTACTCGGGCGCCATTGGCTACCTCAGCGTGAACGACACGTTCGACCTCAACATCGTCATCAGGACGGCCGTGGTGCACCGGGGTGCGATAACCGTTGGGGCGGGCGGCGCCATAGTGGCGTTGTCCGACGCGGCGGGGGAATACGAAGAAATGACTTTGAAGGCGCGGGCGTTGTTGAATGCGGCCTTGCTGTCCGAAAGGCAGTTCGGCGCAGAATTTGCGGGCGCCAGCGGCAGGGTTTGATGTTGAGTGGGGCAGCTTCTTGGGTTAGTTCTTGTGGGTTGCCGTGCGCAAGCAGGGGCATTGTTGCACGTGGCTTTGCTGTCTGAAAGGCAATGCAATGCAGAGTGTGTGGGAGCTTTTGCAGCCTACAAATTGCAGGGTAAGGCGTTGAGCGGGGAAGTTTCTTTCATTGGGTCTTGTGCGTTGCCATGCGCGAGCTGGGGCATTGTTGACTGGAGTTCTGCTGTCTGAAAGGCGATGCAGCGCAGAGTGTGTGGGCGCCAGTTGCAGGGTTGGATGTTGAGTGGGGCAGTTTCTTTCATTAATTCTTGCGGGTTGCCATGCGCAAGCTGGGTGGAGGAAGTTTTAACACGAATGAGCAGGACTCGTCCGAATGACGATGGACGCAAAGAACGAAACCAGTGAGAACAATCGAGAACATTGTGTGGGTTGCTAAACGCCAGTGCTCTATTTATTCCATAGCGTGCACTTGTGGGTCACAAAGTCGAGTGCTTGGCAATTGTGCTTGCGCATGGCTCTCTGCTTCCTAATGTGCGGCATCGAAGGCGCCGTTAGTGCCGCTGTGACAAGTCGTGACCTCCGTTCGTGGCGCTGTTGCACAATGGTGGCGTGTGTAAGACAGCCGTCAGACTTGTCTAGAACTGTCTGTGCCGTACCACACTCAACCTCAACAATGGCGGTTTAGGTTTGCGCCTTGGCTGTAATGTCAGCACTGGGAACCACGAAAATATGCCGAGCCATAACGTAGATATCGGCGTGCACGTAATTCTACCCCCTAGTGCAGCAACGGGCGGACAGAGGCGAAGGGCTGTGGCGTGGGACGCCCAGCGCTCTACACGCCTGACGCCGGCAAGCCGAAGTTGAGGGTAGTCAAGCGACAAACATGTGTGCGCAAGGTTGTGCTGGGCTGTGCCACTGGAACGAGGGACCTGACCACCAGGTTGAGTTGGTAAGGGCCCTGACCGCCAGGCTGATTTGGTGGCTGTGTCAAATTAAGGGGTGTGGCGTGGCGCTCAGGTGGTGTGGGAACTAGTGGTAATACTATTCATCTAATCGTATCGTAGTTGTGCTTGGCGAGTCATTTGCTGTCGCCGCGCCCAACCACCGTAACCTGACGCCCTCGCCTCGGCTTTGGCGCTCTCGGCTCCGTCGAGCCCAGCGCGTCCAGACGGTCGCCGGCCCCGGGACGGGCTTCTGGGCGAGGCGCCTTGCGGGCGTGCAAGCGTGCCACGGCGGCGCCAGGCTGCCGCGGTACCAGGGCTTCACGAGCGTCGGCTGGCCATCGACGGCGGCAGCAGCCTGCGCCTCGCGGCCGGGCGCCGGCAGGCTGCCCCTGCGCGTCGACTGCGCGCGTGCGGCGGGTGTCGAGATCCCCAACCAGAAGAGGATCGAGACCTCCCTGACGTACGTGTACAGCATCGGCAACGCGACCGCTACAAGGATATTGGCGGACACGGGCGTGGAGAACAAGCGCACGCACGGCTGGATGTCGGAGCTGACGGCGATCAGGGAGCGCGCGGAAAGGATGCCGGTGGAGGGGGATCTGAGGGGGTTCGTGGCGCTGAACATCCAGCGGCTGAAGGACATCGGGTGCTACACGGGGTACCGGTACATCCACGGCCCGCCATGCCACAGGCAGAGGACGACGACCAACGCGCGGGCGCGGAAAGCGAAGAGGATGGCCCTCCAAAAAGAGAGCAAGAGATGAGCTGCGGGGTGAGGATGCGCAGAATTGGTATTTGGAGGCGGGGCGGTGGGCCAGGAGAGTGGATAGATGGGCCACTGCCGGGTGGAAGGCTGGGTGCTGATTGGAATGACGTTGCGGACACTGGGCATGGCATCTTGGGTTTAGCGTCGGGTGGGCGCTGCCACCAGGAGGTGCTTGCTTGTGGCTACGTCCTGGGGCTGCTCAACATTGCGAATGCTGGTGTATTCTGAATGCAGACGAGTGAAATGTAAGTCACAGAACCTGTAGCAGAAGGCTGGTGCGACTGCTTGCAGTTGGCGTTCTTTTGATAGCGTCCCTACGCGCTCGTCGAGCTTGGAGTCTGATGGCTATGAACATGCCTTACAAGGTGTGCACTCTCTGATGTGTGCAGTAGAGGTCGCAAGCAATCAAAGAAAAGCATGCATCCTGTGCACACCCTGTTGCGACGCCACATAAGTAGTCTGATGGCTGGAGTCAAAGTCTAAAGTCTGCATTTGAATTGTCAGGAACACATTTCAAGAGAAATGTGAAAGCAACTATTCTGTGTAGTATGGTGTATTATTTTGAGTTCAAGAAAGGGAGCAATCCTTTGCTTCTTAGACACCCCATACCTGTGCATCAATCTGCATATGTCCAAATATGGTTGCAGAGCACTGTCTTTGTAAAGAGGTTGGAACAGACAAGCCCCAGCAGAGAGATGCGATCTGCCAGTGATATGCTAAAATCCAGTGATATCCATCCAGGGATTTCTGCCCATTACTCCTGCGGCAGGTTTACCGGGATGGCAATCTGACATGGCCACATGAGGAATAGACACATGTACAGACATACTGGGATCCTTCAGAAGATGCTCACCACATGGGACGAGCCAGGTGGATGGGAGTGGGGTGGTGGGGGTGTGGGGGAGAATGACAGCACAGCACATATGCAGTGACCTCTGTCATGTCTGCACATCATCTATTGGACTTTGGAGGCAAATGCTATGAAAGAGCTAAGCGCTTGTCGGCACTGCTGTACATCTACAATATGACTAGTAGCAGGCTTGAGAGTAGCTGTACAGCTGGAGCACCTCCCATTGTGCATGGCACCAGCAGCATGGCTGCGCAGCTGCAGCTGTCTGGCAACACATGTAGTGGTGCAGTCCAAAGTGTTGTACAGCACCTGGTTATTCCCTTCCAGAATGGCACTGTGCTGTCACCTAATATCAGTAGTCTGCACAGCACACGGGAACGAAGGGCAGTGAAGGGACTTCTGAAAGATACAGAATGGTCATCTTGGCAAGAAATGTAGTGCACACACAGCTGTACCAAACTCAGTAGCATTAGAAATTTGAACCTCGTCATCCAAAGACGAGCTTCACCACAATGACGACCAGGTTGATGGCGACCAAGGGGGCTGGAAAGAACACCACAGGCAGGCGATATTGTCAGGTCACTGTCATGCGGAGCACACATCAACTCAATGCAGCGCAACTGGACTTGCATGCAACGGGCTGGACACTCATCAAAACTGACAGCAGGAAATACAGTGACGATTCTGCAGCAGCCATGTCACTGCAGTGTTGATTGCATCAATGGTGGAAGCAGAAGGCAGGTGCAGTGTGCAGGGCTGTTTGCTTGGACATGCTCAGAAAGCTCAGTGGGACATGGGCTCGATGCATCAGAAACCACGCAAGGAGTGGTTCTGGACCAACAGCTTACTTTGCATGAATTGCAGGGCATGTATGAGGCCTATTATTTGGTATTTCAGATTTGTTGGACTTGCTCCTGACTGGAAGTATGAGAACCCCCATCCATCTGCACAGCAAGAAAATTTCAGTCAATAGTAAGGGACAGGAAATGCGTTCCTGTCGCCGGTCCATGGCAGGCACACCACCACATCTTGAGGCACGCTGCACTGAAATGTGTGCCGTCTGTGCTCTGGGGAGCATGTCACAGAGATCATAGCTGAAAAAAGATCATAGTTGAAATCATAGTTGAGAACACAGTTGAAATCGACGATTCAAGACATTTACGCTCTCTGCTGATTCGGGGCACGATCCGCACAGCATCAGCTGCAACAAAGCCCCCGTCGCCGTGGCTTGCGATAGAATGAGTTTTGGCAGAGATCATCGTGTGGTTCAATGAGTCACAATACCAGTTAGCCAATGCGTCAGTGGGCCCAGACATCAGGCCAATGGGGTAAAATGGGCGTCATACAGCTGCCGTGTACAGGATTTGAGCACTGCTGCTTCAGCGACACCAGTCCAAACCAAAGCGAACAATTGGGAAGAAGATAGGCGTGCCTACATTTCTCCAAAAACCGTTCATTGTGGAGAATCGCGATCCCGTTTACGAACAGAAGCAAGCCCTGCACACAGCACAAAATCACAACATTCGGGAGGCCAAATTTGGGCACATTGTCGGCGCGCCGGACGCCCCCTGTCAACGACAGCTGCAGAGCCGCGCGACCGCCGCGGCTCCCTCCACCATCGCGGCTCACCTGCACGAGGGTCCACAGGCCCATTGCCGCCAGAGGTCCCGAGGAGGCGCTGTCGCTTTGCCGTAGAGTTCAGTGGCAGACTCGCGCCCAAGCCGGGGCTGAATAACCCCCGCCCTTTCTCGCTGGGGGAACGGCGGGATATGCCCAACTCGCAAAGGAGCGCCAGTGGTGCAGAAGGAGGATGCGATGCTGATGCCCACGACCAGTTCCCCAATTTAAATGCCGAAAACGTTGTGTTCAAATGGCATTAGACGAACCCTCGCCCGCACGACCCGGGAGGCGCCGTCTTGCTTGTCCGCGCGAGCAGAGTGGCGTCTGGACGACAAAGATGACCACAAGTGAGTGTGGGCAGCGCCGCTGCCGCCTGTGGCGGTCTTCCAGCAGGTGGATGGAACCACCGCAGCTGAAGCGATGCCATTTGCGCGAGATATTACTTGCGGGCGATCCTCCTTCGGCCGCACGGTCTTCCCTCGAACGGGGCTGCATGTCGCGGAAAGGGACCGCAACGGCAGTCCTGTGGAGTGCCATGATGTCTGCGCGAGGGCACTGAGCGCCTTTCCGCATTAGGGCTCCTGAAGGAAAGGACGGATGCTCTTGAGTCCGGTGGGCGGGGGGCCGCCGCCGACCCCCCGAGGCTGCCGCCTGACTCGACTCTCGACTCCTTGCCCCTGTGTCAGAGCTGAGGAAGAACAGAAAGAAGCGCGGGCATGTCAGTGCTGGGCACGGGCGGATTGGCAAGCATCGCAAACATCCTGGCGGGCGCGGAAACGCTGGCGGCCAGCACCACCACCGGACGCTCTTTGATCTGTACCATCCTGGATACTTCGGAAAGGTGGGCCTCGTGGATTTCCTGGCGAGGGATGAGATCGGTGACGGGGGTTGTGTTTGAACTGGGCTCCTGGCTTGATCGTGGACTTTGTGTTGCCTGCAAAATCTTGTGATTAATGTGGAACAGATCCTGGTGTGGAATGTGTGGAATCGACGCTGCCTGGGTGTTGATGTGCGCATGTTCTTCTTTTCGCAGGTTGGTATGAGGTACTTCCACATCAACAAGAACAAGTACCACAATCCCATTATTAATGTGGACAAGCTGTGGTCACTACTTGGCAGTGAGGTGAGCGTTGGCGCAACTAGCCCTGCACATATCTTGGCATTGTGCTGCTGTATCTGGCTGCGCATTGTATTCCACAAGCAACAAAACTGCTGACTGAAGGTGAATGACATCGTATCTGGTTGGATTCGGTGCCTTTCTTAGCGATCAACACAGAATAATGGTGAATAATTGCCAGCGGAGCTCTGTGCATATGTGAACCTCAACGCATGCTTCCTGGCAGATGGTCTGCGACTGGCCATTTGCCGTTGCACACTTTTCCCCCCTTTTGTTCTTCTACTTCCGAACGATGCGGGGGAGAATAAGCAAGTGTCTCTGCATCAGATTAGTATTGTTGGACACATACTTTAGCAAGAAAAGTGTGTCTTTCAGACACACAAATCAACCCTACCATGTGGTATCTGTCTTCTCTTGTTGGGCAGCAGCACGGTGACTGTTTTTGATCTTCAGATGCAACTGCGGGCCACACTGACGAGTTGGCTGCAGGTGCGAGAAACGGCTGCAAAAGACACGTCCAAGGCGCCAGTCCTGGACGTCACCAAGTACGGCTACTTCAAGGTGGTGGGCAATGGCCACATCCCCGCCCAGCCCCTCATCGTGAAGGCCAAATTGTTCACCAAAAGGGCTGAGAAGAAGATATTGGAGGCTGGAGGCGCCTGTTTGCTGACAGCCTGACCTGGAGGATGGAAGCCTGTGTGGAGTGGGTAACAAGTCTTATTATGCATCACTGATCTTGTCGCCCATGCACGCCACTGAAGGCATCTGGTCTTCTCAGTGGACTGGCTGTGACCTGACAGCACGTGCAAAGAGGCAGGATGGGTGTAACGAGGTTGCACAAGCGTGTTCACAAAGGATGGCATGGCTGGCTGTGCTTGTCCAACGAAGCTGCAAGAACAGAAAAACAGCATGCTTTTAATCCATTTGTTTCCAACAGAGTGTGCAGCTGTGACAGAATGATCAGCAAGGCCTGTGATTAGCTGCAATGCGCCTGAAAGTCGTTGTGCAGCCACTGGCAGTCATCGACTACATCCATTCGTTCCCTTGAATCGCAGCCTGGGCCTGCGTTTGCAGTGTTGTCTCATGGAGTTGGTTTGATGTGAGGCTTGGGTGGCGGCTTCCCAGACAGTGGCAGGGCCTTGGATCCATAGTGACCATAGTGACCACACGGGAGAATACTGGATGCAAATATTATCAGATCCATGATATTGGCATGGTTCCGGAGCACCACTTCAGGAATGGATGTGTTCAGACTTCCGCTGACGCACTCCACCTCTCTATCTCAGACACACTGCAGCGTGGTGAGGATGGTGGGCTGGGTGGGTGGATGGGTGGCGCTTGGTCGCTGTCCAGGTGCATCAGGAGACGCAGCGTAGGATCGCACTCATCGTCTCACTCCCCGCAAAGGTTGATCTGATGAACACATGCAATGCCCCTTGCTACGTCGGCGCTGTGTGTGCAAAACGAAACATAAGCATGCAACGAATTTGGGATGCTTGTGTCGAATTCTCATGGTGGCCGGGATGAACGAACTTGGACATCACTGAGCAGTTGATAAAGGGTTTGCGAGCTTAGAAGCAACGCTGCAGCTCCAAGTCTCAGGTTTTGGTCGCACCATCGGGAGTTTCATGGTGGAGGTCCTACGTGGTCAAATAAAGAGCACCTATGCTGTGGCAAATGAATCAACAGATTTCTGCGCTATTCGTGCCATTGCCGACGCCCAACAGTTTGCGGGACCCAATCCAACACTGGGTCGAGTATACTGGCGGCGCATTACGGATCAGAGACAGGCAGCGTTGCATCAATATGGCAGCTCCATCGCCCGAAGTCTTCAACCCAAATGTCGCAGTTATCCAACAACGGTCCATCAAGGCCTGGCATTATTCAGCGTTGCACGGGTAACATCAGAGTCCCCTTGCCCAGACCCCAACCCAGCTGCCCTGCAGCCATTGGCGATCTTTTTGGCACCTGTGCGCACGGCACCGACTGAAAGCAAGACCGTTCAGAAGAAAGCTGCACCACCAAAACAAGGTTGGACTGTACGAACCGAATAGAGCCAGCGCAACAGTGAGCAAGAGCTCAGAACGGATCGCTGCAGCCAAAGTTGAGGAGGCACACATTCCTAAAACATTTGCATGGCCATGAATTGCCGCTCCAATTGCCATGAAATGGGGCACAGCCACCCTGCACACCAAGATGTACAATCCTGTGGTCCGCATACAACAGCTTTCTACAGAAATATGTGTTTTGGCGGCCCCCTTTGAGGCCGCTTCCAACGTGTATCCGCAGTCCACTTGTGGGCATTCCACGCATGAGACAACAACAGGCTATAAACACATATGGCCCGTTTCTACATACACATATTGTATTCTTACAATGCGATGCCAGATATACACAGGCGAGCTCACCCGTTCAGGGGACTGGCTGCACAAGAAACCACCAGCAGATGTGGATTCGAACGGTTGACACAATGGCCAACTGCAACAGCATGTAGCACCATGGTCATGGGACCCCTCCCACCCTCACACTCTGCATTCCTGCATGCTGCAGTACCTAGACACGCCGACCCCTTCCTCTCATGGTGCAGCAGCCATGCCCCACCTCCTGCTTACATGCCCAACCAGCACCCAGCGAAAGCACCAATGGGTCACTGCGTTGGCATCTAAGGGCACTGCAGCCAGCCCAACGAGAAGCCGCTCTACAAAAAACGGCACCAAAGAATCGACAAATTTCATCTGCCCTTTAACTGACACTGAACACTCCAGAGGGCACCAAGCGTCCCAATCAATTCCCATGATCAGCGGACGTCACATTTTCATGCCCACAAGCCCTTGTAGGTAGTTTGCCCATTGCCTGGGTCGTTCCCTTGTGCCACCAGCCATCAGCACAAATCTCACGTCGAACGGCGATGGCTCATTGGGTTCCTTCTTCAATTTCCATCCCATCTGCTTCAGCGTGCGGTCCCCCTTCTTGTTGTTGCACCGCATGCATGCAGTCACCACATTTCCCCATGCCTTGGGACCGCCTTTCGAAATTGGTACCACATGGTCGATCGTCAAGTTGGACCGCGACCCACAGTATACACACCTGTCAATCATTGTTGTGAAGAATGAGACATGTCAAACAATGGACAAACCCTCCAAGCCTTGTCTTTTGCGAATCTAATCAGCGCTGAGAGCGATGATCTGATAGTCTCTGATAGCAATAGGAACAACATGCTGCACTGAGCAGAGAGAAAACACCTGTGTGTTCAGGCAGTCCATGCCCCCAGACCACTCATGGGTTGAGTATCAAGCTTGCACACATTGTCACAGTACAGAAAAATGGTACCCCTCTTTCGTTGGTGAAGCGCAGGAGATACACATATTGGTAAGCATATTGCTCATTTTAGGTGAAGACAGTGAACGTGAACTGGCAGGTCCTACTTATGCTACACACGTTTGGAATTCGTCAATTAGCGACAGTTTTTTGTTGCCTGCTCCTGCATCTAGGAAACGCACTGTACTGAAAAGGCATCTGTGTAGCAACGCAGCGTCAGAGATTCACACTTGGAGATCCTCCAGCACGGGATGTGGACCCACGAATTCCCATGCTGCTACCCCATAGGAGCCCAACGAACAGAGTCGTCGCATGAACACAAGCAACACACACACACACACACACACGCACACACACACACACCGGGCTCTGACTCCTGTGCATGGGCACTATGAGTTGGCTTTCCATGCCAGTAACATAACATGACATTCACTTGTCGGACCCACTGTAATGAACAACAGCAACAACAATAACACTCAAAACCACGCGCGCGCGAGTGCACCCAGCGGGCCCCGCCTACCTGCCGTCGTCCCGCAGGTGCACGGTGGTCCGGTTGAGCGCCACGCGCGCCCGGCCCCGGTGCTTCAGCACCGCCTGCGCGCGCACCACCGCCGGGATCGGGTGCCTCATCGACACCGACCGCACGCACACGTCGTGGTACTCGAGCACCTCCGCCTTCTTCATCACGTCCAGCAGCACCGCGCGCTTCCACCCAAGCACGCCCACGGGCTGGCAGGAGACATCCAGCACTAGGCACCGGCACGTGCTCAGCAGCGCGTCGCTGGTGGTCTCCTCGAGTTCCCCATCATCCAGCCATTCCCCTATCACGTCGAGGTTGCCCACGCCCACGCCGGCCACGCCGCATGCCACTGGACCTCGCCGCGCCCCCGGCGGGCAGGGGAGGCCAGCGCGTGGGGCGCAGGGGCGGCCGGCCGGATCCTTGCCGCAGGGGGAGGGGGAGATCGCGGGGCGGGAGGCCGTCGCCTGGGGGCTAGCGATCTGCTTGCCCGGCCGGAGGGGCGGCCTCATAAACGCGGAGGGGCCGGGGCAAGGCCGGGGATGGGGGACGGGGCCGCGGAACGCGCTGTGCCTTGTGGGGGAGTGGGGACAGTCGAAAGGTGGAAAGGTGGAAAGGAGCCCACCGTCGATCGCCCGTCCTGGGCCTTGACCGAGAGCGCGGGGGGCATGTGGAAGACCGGATGTGCATCAACGCAACCAGTCCACGGTTAATTTTGCATTCACCGAAAAAATATTGATGCTTCAGGCGATCGAGGAAATCGCGGCAGTCGCGACAGCGTAGGCCCGACGGCTGGAATGCATATCGGTGTGCTCCTGATATCCGAAGGCTGCCACATGCTGGGCATCTTCCAAGGCTGATAAATGCGCCATGTCCTGCCAGCAGGTATTAGGTGGAGCTTGTTTTCCTGTAATTCAATGGATCGCGAACACATTTTCCTGCATTGTGAACGTTATGATGGAGACCGGATGACATTTCCTGCATCGGCGCGCCGCCGGGGTGACGCCAATTTGCGGTGGGACCTATCGGAACTCGTGCCCATGGCTCTTAAGGACTTGGTTGGTTTCTTGACGCGCGTCAAGCATTATTGGGACGCCCAACCTGGGGCCACGCCTTGGGGGCGGCGAGCTTAACACGTGTTCGTCTGGGTAGATTAGACGCATTTTCTGTTTTTTCTGGGTGCACTCAGGTTTTCTTCTCTTTTTGGGCGGGGGGTCTGGCTGATAAATGAAACACTCTAGTTCTGGAGCACAATCATCCCTCGTTGGATCTCATCTCTGCACTCCCCCTACCACCTTGAGGGTTGGGGAGTTGCCCTTCACATTTTCTGGCTCGTCGTTCTCTTTTTCTTTGGGCGGCTTTGCTGCGGTTTTTGGGGCTGTTTGATGACAGTTGAACACAAACACGGACTGGATTGCATGCTGTTTTCTGGGAACACTGCCCGACATCGCCAGCTTGGTGACAGCGCTTGCTTTGCCATATTTTTGGCAAATGTAATCGCAACGGATTTCCGATGGCAGAGTACGTGCCGTTTTCCTTTGCGCTTGATAGTCGCAGTGGTGAATAGGTGAACAGTGTAACGTGTAATAAGCAGTACAGTTTCGGACGCAA
Organism: Ostreobium quekettii; assembly: GCA_905146915.1. NCBI lineage: Eukaryota > Viridiplantae > Chlorophyta > Ulvophyceae > Bryopsidales > Ostreobiaceae > Ostreobium > Ostreobium quekettii. The sequence goes on along the minus strand of CAJHUC010000665.1, from coordinate 13,975 downwards.
AAAGGACCGAGTTCGACAAAGAAAAGGTGAAGCCTCAAGTCCGCACTCTATCAGAGAAATGACTTCGAATAATATTTATGCAACAATCTGTTTATTCTTGTAATTTTCGCAGTGCCGACTTGCTCGGGCCATGCAACACAATGAGCCCTGTGCTTGAAGTGGCGTCCAGCCGTTAGCCCTGAGACACGTATGATTCACCCTGTGAGAAAGCAGTAGCCATCATGTGGCTCTGTGAAAAGGATACTATATCACCTTGGTAATCGGCACTAAAGCATACTCACAGCTCGTGAACGCGGCAGCAGAGGAACTAATACTCGATTGCGCACTTTATCAGCTCAACTGACTCATGATGTGTGCCACAATGATTGTGCCAGCCTGCAGTGTCTGGGCTGGATTGTACAGTATTGGCAAATGCTTTTGTTTGCACATGGACTAACATAAATTTATGACACGCAGTGAACAACCCAAAGCCAAAGACCAGTCTGCTGTCTGCCCCACATCTCAACCCGAAGAGATATCTACAGAAACTTGGCAAGTGTAAAAACCCCCAGCTGTCGCTAACCGCCATTACATGTTGAGGAAGGGCGTGGAAGCAAAACCCATTTGCATGCCATGCTTGACCCTATCAAAGTTGCTGAATGTCAATGGGACCACGTAATTCAGCTCAAAGGTCCCAAACACAGTGGGAAACACAAGCCCAGCGCCAGCTGAAGATCGGAAAGATGCCCCAAATTCCTGCAAAGAGGACCTCAGTGGCCGTCCAGAGCAGCACAAGAGCATAGTGTTGCCAGCATTGAAGAATGCGTGTCCATATACGCCAAGCCATTGCAGGCTGCTGTGGGGGAGGTCGAAATTCACCTGGGCACGAACACCCAAAACAGCGTGACCCAGAGCACACCCCACTGAGAAGTCAGCATGGTAGCGTAAGCTTGTACGAATCTAGACTGACATGGTGCCAACAAATGCATCACCTTCTATTCCACGGGGAACTCTCACAGAATGCTTGATATGCAGGGAGTTCCCATTGTTTGGCACGTTCGCCGTTTTGTTCAAATGTCAAACTTTGGCCCTACAAGCATTAATGCAGCAAATGCAGCTAGCATCACTGCAACAGTAGCTCACCGCTGCAGAAGCTGAGCACAGAAGGTCTCCACCCAGTGCGTCCCGTGCTTGGGCTCCCACATGATCTGCATCGTGGGAGGGCTGCTCTGTTCGTCGACGTCGTGCATCTGTGGGCCCCACACCCCTTGCTTCGAACCCCCTCAGAGAGCCAACGCCTCCCAAGAAAAATCTGTCACCCACTGCAGTCTTTCTGTGGAGGAAATCCTGCCCGACTGGCAGCAACATTCCTGGAGGCAACAGACAGCGAATCATGACACAGCTGTTCCAACATCAAACCCTGGAACAACAACACAGCAACGATTCAGCCATCTGGGAGCAGTTTGACAATTCTGGAGCCATTCGGCAGCTAGCTCCCAACAATGCTGCGCTTTGCGTCAGTTGTCATACCTGCACACCGTCTGTGTGGACATCAGTGTGGCACGAATAGAAGGGGTCCATCCAATGCAGATCTCAGTAACGCAGCTTACATGCCCTCAGTAGGGTAGTTTTTGGTTGCAGAGGCCTTCAGCCAGTATGCCGGGGACTTAGCAAGGATTAGAAATCTCCTCCACCATTGCAACAGCACTGACAGCAAAGCCTGAAACAAATCCCGCAGGCAATGAATGAAATTGACCTTATGATTTCTGCAATTTTGAAAAAGCCCACTCCCTAGCGCTACATCCCCGTCCCAAATTTGGTAGCACATTGTCGCGCACAACATCGTGCACTGTCAATGTGTACTTGTTCTGATCTCAGAAAAATGCTTCTGACAGTTTCAATATCCAGTAGTACCCAGGACATTCTTGCACAGTACAACGTGAATGAAAACATGAAGCCGATCACAGCACAATCTCAAGATATCTGACGAGAGAAAATGTGGCACCACATCCAAGAGCAAGCCAAAAATTGTGCGCCAGCAACATCAAGAATGCCATTGCAGCTGGAGCATCTCCACGAAGCACAGTGCCTTCAGCACCAGGACTTGGCATCAGGGCAAAAGCACCTTGTCAAGTTACCCAACAAGGTGGGGCTGGCAATGTACCCATTTCGCCATGCATCATCATGCACGTGACTGTGCACAAATCATCGCCAGAGATGAAGGCAGTCACAGGAAATGCCACGTTCTCATAATAAAGAGGGGTGCCAGATCCATAGACAAGCATTCGTCTTAGCTCCACGTGAGCTTTCCTGTCTATCGGCTCTACAGTTGTTGTACACTACTTGTTGATGCGTCATTGAAGGAATCCCGATTGATCCTTTGCTGTCCTCTTACCAGCACTGAGCCCCAAGGTAAAAGAAACTGTCGAAAACAGTGGCAAAGTCCATTGCAAGTCCACCTGCTCCCTTATGTACTTGGCCACAATGGAATCCGGAGCCAAGCCACCAAGCTCAGTTCGCATTCTGAAGGCACGTCCCGATTTTGGTCTCCCAGACGATTCCCGCTTGTCCCAGTTGAAGTCATATGCCAATGACGATTTCAGGCTGTGTCCAAGCTGCTCGCAGATGGCTGGGGATGCCAGGCGGGAGGGGTCAGACAGGAGGCGCCACGCGAGGTCATAGGTGAAGGAGTGCAGTCCACCTGAACTGGACACAAACGTGCCACACAGACATGACCTGATTCACAAAAAATGGCAGCTGCACAACCTGGCAACATGCAAGACTCGGGCACAGGCATCAACAGTCCACAGAATGCACAAGAAACAAAACCTCATTGTTGCACCTTCAATTCCTCCGTCTATGATCAACATGCTCTGATTGCAGCTGCACAACTACTGTGTGGTCCACTAATCTCATTTCAAGCTATCTGGCAGCTGTAACATGTCTGAAGCATTGAGAAAAAATGCTTTTGTGCAATCCTCACATTGCCCAAGACCAACACAGCCTGCCCTCTGGGTGAACTGAAGAATGCGGCGTCCTCAAGGACATAGCCAAACAACAGCAAAAAAGACGCTGCAACCAGAAGTCCTGCCACCTCCACTGGTTGTACCGTTAGCACACCACAACTGGCCAGGAAGCTTAAAACTCAACGTTTGCACTAACATCTATGTGATATCAATGGATGGCAGCAGTAATTCGTGCTTGTCTCGGCTGCCAGTTGACAATCCTACTGGGCAGTGATGATCCCTCACTACAAAGAACCTGACTTTGCACAAATGACAGCCCTGAATAGAACCCAATGGTGCTTCTGATGGAGTTAAATAATCAGAAAGTTGTGCCCAGTCGTGGGAACAAAGTACAATGGCCGAATACTCTTGTTTTGAGACATGGACAACAACTGTCAATGCAATACACACGATGCATGCGCGTTGTGCGCAAGTTCATCTGGGGTGTGACATTTATGACTGCACAGGATAGGCCACACTATGGCAAGGTCCCTTCAAAGCATACAGAAGGGGAATGCATCTTACCACTTCAATCCAAATGAGACCCCTCTTATCCTCTCCACAAAAGAAGAATACTGCTGGTTTGATCTGAGCCAATTGAATAGCTTCACTTCTCCCTGGCAACACCATTGTTGCACAGTGTTGGCCACTTGCAACTGTTTGTGCCTGCTGAGCAATTGACAGTGTTCTATGAAAATTGAGTCTCAATCTTTCCGATTTCGTGGCACTGATTTGCATGCATGCGTCGACTGCACTGTGTGCAAAAAGCATCAACAAAGCCGATAGCTGGAAGCTTTCACAGCAAATGCACACTGGATCTGCAATCGCCTTTGAACATGAACAATGAACCAATGATTGCAAATAGTGTGGCAATCTTCATCAGTTATTTTATGTGGACACGTTTCATGTGTCCCAAAATGTGCAATGATTTGTAGATATTCACCTCCCTTTCTCCAATCGCTGGAGAGAGGTGGGTTGCACCACTCCTAACATTCTATCTGTTGGCGAATCGCCCAAGACTTTACCACTTGGTAAAGTTTTGACGTTTCCCCAACTGCAGCCAGCGTTTGTGCCAGCCCTATTCATGATCAGGCGTAGGATGCTGGACGATCCACAGCAAAAGGTGCTTCCCTGAAGCGAATTGTCGAAAATGTGATTTCAAGGTGATTGCCACCAACTTCCAGCTGTGCAGGATGGCACCGCAATCCTCCTGTCGGCTGTTTCGCACCTTCCAAGGGAGTCCAACCAAACGGGGCTTCCACAGCTGGAACGCATACTCGCTGCTCTTCTGGCTGCTATAGTCCAGGCTCAGCTGCGCGTGCTCCGCGTTGCCAAGCAGGTTGCGCAAGCCAACGGTTGCCTCCACGCTGCCCTCATGGCCTTGAACGTACGTGCCCACGTGCATCTTCCAGGGCGGCTTCTCCTCAAACTCCATCACCAATCGACAAGTGTCCGGGGAGTCCTGCATCAAACGCTCGAATCAACAGAGACGATCTGAGGCGCGCTCACCCAAACATCAGGGGCACGCCGACCCCCATTCCGTCCCACCCTTCCGCCGTACCGCCCATTGGTCGGCGCTGTGGGCATCCCGCGGCGGCCAAGGCGCCATTTGACACCCAATCAGGACCGATCACCGCAATGCGCATCGGAAGTTGGCCGGATGTGTCCCAGTTGCCCAAACAGGTCCCGCCACAGCTCCGCGGAGTTCAGGCACTCACAGACGCGGCAGCGACATCGATTTCAATCGCACCGGCACGGCTCGCGCCCCACCTTGTCCCCTTCCAGCAGCTCCCCCTCCACCGACGCGAACAGGTCCAGATCCTCCAGCGCGGCCATGCACTCCGCCAAATGGCCCTGGATCTCCTCCAGCGTGCGCGCTTCGCGCACCCGCTCCATCTCCCGCGTGACCAGCAGCGGCCGCGTCCGCTTGAAACCTCGCCCCTCGATCTCTGTCACGCGACATGGCCTGTCCTTGACGAGATCAAAGAGCTCGGAAACGTCCTTGGGGCCGTCACGGCCCTCGCCGCCGCCCCCTGCCGGGGGATCGGCGGCAGGCTGTGGTCCCGGAGATCCATCGGCAGCGCGATCTGGCGGTGGCGGCGGCGCGTCGCCCTGCGCGTCGGGATCCGCCTCTGCGCCGTCGGGGAACCGTTCGCCGTCCATCCGCGCCACCAGCAAGACCCCAATGGGACGACCAGAACGGCCCCGCCCAACAAAGTCGTTTTCTGTGTATGATTGAGGTGTGTGCATGATTGATGTGCATCATTGATGTTGCTGCGCTTTTGGCTCGGTGCACCGCCCGCCGAAGAAATTACCGAGGAGACGGAAACAGGGAAAGCCGCTTGAGCGCATTTCGCCACAGCGGCACCAAATCGATTTTTGGCTCTGCCCCCTCTCCCCTGGTGCAAGGGCTCTGCTTCTGATGTGTTGCCACCGACGATCTTGTCCGCGAAATCAGGAGCTACAGTGCATTGGATTTTGGGTGAGGGAAATATGGGCACTGCTTTGTCGGGCAAGTGGGGAGTTGACGTCTACCTGCTTGCCTTGGTTTGTAGTATTTCTTGAATAGAGAATTGGGTGCAATTTCTGAGTGAAGAGTGCACCATTGATTGGACGCACAGGGCGCATGATGAGGCTTGGTCATCATATCGCCGTTCTGAATGCCCCGGCGCCGATCCATTCCCCTTCCTTACGTCCTTCGCGCACAGGAACGTTCTTCAAGCTGCTGCCGGCGGGAAGCTGTCGGTTGACAGGCTGGACTGCGACACATGCCACGATGACAAGCCCATCTTACAACGCCGTCCACAGCATTGAGTGCTGCTGGGGTCGCCGATGAGCCCCTGACGCCTTGAGTGCATCGCAATAACACCGTTCCTCAAGGCCCAATCCATGAAGGAGAAATGCCACAAGTAAGGAAGCGGAGCGGATCCATACGTGGTGGAATCGTTGTGCAACGAGTTGGTGTGATCAGGCTTGATTTTTACGCCGTAAAAACTAATCGTATTTACGTTTCTACGCGTTAAAATGCGTAAAATACGTAAATACAACGTAAAAACTGTCCGGTGTACATAAGGACAGTACATATAGATTTATGGAGTCCGGAGAGTGGCTGCTAGGCGCCCTGGAAGGGGCAGAAAACGAGTTTTTGTTAAGCGCCATCATCGCCATTGCCAAAGGCGAGGTGGACATTGTGTTGCGGGTGCTGGAGTTGGCGGATGACTAATCATTGTACGCAACTTTCATTGTACAACTTGGATGTCCCAGGGAGCCGTAAAAACATAAAAGTAGCCGTAAAAATAGGCCCTTTTGCAAATTTATGGTTTGATGCGTAAGAACGTAAAAGTAAAAACGTAAAAACAAAACGTAAAAAGCAAGCTTGGGTGTGATTGACAGAGGGAGCAGTGACAACAGTCAGGTGTTTAAGAGCGCACGTTGATGGGAATCTGGCCGAGCCTTGGCATCCCCCCTGTCACTGCGCAGTGGGACAGTATTCTTGGACTAAAAACGAGGAGGTATCTTGGCTTTTGGTGATCTTAATTCTTGGTTGGGCAATTGTGCAGCAAGGGCTAGATGGAATGGGACTCTTAATTCACAGGTTGAGCAGCACATGACTTGGCTTTGTTGTACTACACTCAGCTCATCTTTCACCCAACCTAACACTGTGGATCAGTGCCTGCCTATCATCGTGCTCCATCCTGCCCTGGGAACATCCGTGTAGAGGGCCAAAAGGTGAATAAGCCAACACATCCATCCACGTTGCACAAGCAAACTGCAGTGAATACCTCAGCCCAGTCATAGAAAGAATCTGATGTCAAAATTAACATGCAGATTTCAGGGAAGGACTCACAATAAGCATGCGCAGGTAAGGGCGTTGGGCTTCTGTGCATTGTCAGATATGTGCCACATAGATCTTTTAGTGAAGTTGCCGTTCTGACTAATAATGTACTTGGCTATTTAGAGTGGTGTTCCAGGACGCTTCGGAGGTAGATGACCAGTACTTGACACAATTTTGTTCAAGATGTTTTGAGCGGTGACAAATTTAGGTCTGTCCGTGTTGCGCGCACCCTGTTAAAGTACTGCCACGTTTCGCCATACTTGTCGTGCACACGTATGTCCAGGTTTTGGAGAAGCCACGTCGGTGCTGTATCAGTCGACAACGAATGGCCACAATTTGAGCTTGCCATGGTCCCGTGCTCTCTGACGCAGCCCCAACGCCTTTCTCAAGGGCGCTGCATCTCCTGCTGCACGTGGAACACCACCACCGTTTTGTTCGAAACACGCACTTAGGGAGCGCCAAAAGGGGGAGTGCACATCGCCCATGTGCATGCTGCATGTCCTTACAAATTTGCACATCTTCAATGATTGCAACAGTTGCAAAGGAGGAACACTCGTCGATTCGTCGCCCAAAGCAACAGTCCACTGTTCCCAAATGCTGAAACTTGCAGTACTTGAGTCATGGTCCCTCGGGCCCGCACATCATATGCCACAGTTTCCGTCCGGGAGGGGTGCCTTGTGCATATTTCCAGGGTGCAGCCAACTTGGATGCACACAACGCATCCTAGTTGGCTGCAGCCTGGAAATATGCGCGAGACACCCCTCCAAATTGGATGCACGCAGCGGATCCAAGTTGGCTGCACCCAGGGAAGATGCACGAGACACATGCGCGTCCGCGCTGGTTGAAGAATAAGCGATTTTGTGCCAGTTTTGCATCAACCGTGATTGTTCGTGGCCGCGGCTATACTGTGGGAAGTTGGCCACCGGGCCCTTCAGTGGAGGTCGGCACGACTGGCAGGTTCACAATCACCGCCGGAGTGCGCAGGGCACCGCGGCCATGGCGGCCACCATCAGCGTCGACGACATCCCCAAGCCTAAGACAGACCAGCGTCTGTATCGCTGGTTGAGGTAGGGCGCGGGCCGCTGCAATCGGCTACCCCAACCAACCGTCCGATCAGCTTGTGGTGCAGTGGCGCAGCCGCAATATGGCGCTCTCAACTCGCGGCATCTGTGGGACACTCCATCAAATTCGCGCTTTTGAGGATTGCCTTGTTGTGGGGCTTTTGCACCGTCCCAGTTTGCCCACCCAATCCTCTTTTCATGGGCCAGATTGTGGGCCTGCCAACATGGCAGATTGGGGTGCTGTTGGTTCACCACCTTCGATGGAAGCTGAGCTCTGCGCGGCTGCTGGAGCCGTGCTTCGCAGGCTGGGCAACGGCCTGCGGGCGGTGGTGGTCCAGGACGAGGAGGCCGTCTTCGCGGCAGCGTGCGCTGAGGTGGGCGTTGGCTACTTCGATGATCCGGAGGACCTTCCCGGACTGGCGCACTTTGTGGAGCACGCGGTGCACCTGGGCACGGGGAGGTACCCGGATGAGCGGGGCTACAAACAGTTCCTGGCGTCGCGCGGGGGAAAGTCCAATGCGACCACGGGTGCGGCGCAGGGCGGGGGTGGCTTGCCGCTGCTGGGAATCGCCCAGACCTAAATGTCCTGGAAAGTACTGGAACCTAAAGTACTGTGTGAAACCTGTAACAATATGTAGCCCCCGGGTTTGCGCTCAACGGGTCATCATTGAGCCAGAATCCGAAGATGGCGAGACAATCGCTCCCACGGCACCGCAGCGCTTATGTAGTGACATGTGCATGGTGCCCAACGGCCGATCTGGCTTTAACTTGATGGATGACGACCGTGACGATTGAAATCGCTGAGGTATGTGCCATGGCCTTCTTCACATCCCCATGAAATTGCATGCCTGCAGTTAGCCTCATAAAATCCTTTCATGGCAAAGGCGTGATTGGGGCCATCCTCAATATGTGATAGAAATATGAACTGGAGGCGGTTTGGCGGCAAACACCATCCGATTGAGCTATTCCTGATCGCTACCATTATTGCCTCCACGATGAACAGACTGTCCACTTACTGTGAATCTGTTTCCATTGGTGACGATGAACAGTTCAGTTGGAGTAACTATTGGTACCACCACTACCTTGACACATCACCCTTTCATCCAAGCACCTGCAATATCTGCCCCATCTTATCGTACGTCAAGTGATCTTTGCCTATACTGTCGCGAATGCGCCACAGTTGCCCATCAGCGAGCGTCATTCCTCCTTACACTCGTTGGATGTGAGCAAATTTTTCCAAGGAAAATGGTGTTTCCACCTATCCTATGTCCAGCCATTTTGCTTCATTTCTGTCCAGTCAAACTGGATTCTGAATATCCGTTTCACACTGCACAGCATTCTTCCTGTGTTGTTCAGTCCTTAGTTCGGTGCTTGGGGCCCAAATCATAATTGTGCTGTGGCACATGCGTGGAATCTGTGCACAAAAATATTGTGACAGACGCGCACTGGACTTTCTGATGAGTAGCTCACAGCCTGCGATTATAGAATTTACACACTGACAAAGTTGCTGAAGGGTTGCTCCCTTGTACACTGCAGCTTACTCATATTGTGCAGTGCACTGTAGCATGCCTTGACATTTGGCGGTCTTGGTTTCATGTATTTTTTGTGGTTCGTTGTAAGAGAATTTGCATCATTTGCTAGAGAAAACGAAACTCATTCTCCTAAAGAGAAGGAGGCAAAGGCACGCTCACTGACCCCATTTTCATTCAATTTACAGGAAAGACAGAAACAAGATTCCATTTTGAGGTCCAGAATGAGCACTTGAAAGAGGCTTTGGACAGGCTTTCCCGTTTCTTTATTGATCCCCTCTTCCTCCCTGAGGCCTTGGATCGTGAGGTGCTGAATGTAGATTCAGAATACAGCAAGCGCAGCAATTCAGATGCTGTCAAGCTGTTGAACTTGCAACGCTCTGTGGGCCCTGCTCCCTTAAACAGATTTGGCACCGGCAGTGTCACTACCCTCCGTGACAAACCAAAGGTGAGCATCAGCAGCGATTTGCAGATTGCTGTAGGTTTCTCTGCCATGGCAGGACGTGATGATTGTTCGATGCTGATCAAAGCTTCAAACCAAGGGAGTTCCTATTCTTCCCTGTGAATGCAGTGCTTCCTTTTTGTGCATTCTATTATTTAAGGTTGCATTGTAAATCTTTGAAGCTGGGATACCAGTTATGGTGTCCGATCTTGTGGATGATATTCGCCCTACCCATCGATTTACTTTGAGTACAAGTGTTGTGAAAGGGATGTGCAGTGTGGAAGAACATTGCTCAACCACACTGCAGATAGAGGCATGAAATATGATGTTTATGTTTCTGGGGCCTGCAATTCGGATGGCGTATGTTTGGGTCTGTGGAACCGAGGCCGACTGAGTGTGTTGCAGTTTTGGTCTTGCAGACAGCCCTACAGGAAACAGTGGCACAGCTAATACACATGTGCTCCTTCCTTTCAGGAACTTGGCATTAATGTGCCTGAGGTACTGAAGCAGTGGCACAAACAAGGCTGCTTGGGAGGTGAGGTTCTGAATAAGGCTCTGCATTCTGTGCATCACTGAATATCATTTTCTGATGTTGTGAGGCATCTTGCTGTTTTCTTTTGCTGTCAATAGGTTTTTTCGTTTCCCCTTTTCAAGTGGTGGCAAAACCAACTGGTTGCGAAAGCATTGTGTGCAGCGCGGTTTGGCTTTTCATCCAGCCACATATGCTCAAGGGGCCATGTTTGCAGTTATCAACTTTGATGCACATGTGTGTGTGGTGAGGGCAGCAAACATCAGATAAAGGCAAGACCCAATGCTGACAGATGTAGAAGGCACATCTTGAGCCGTATTCATCTGGGAAAGATTGCATCTAACTCACAGATGTATGGCTGACTCACTATGTTGGCTTGCATGTGGTGCCTCGGGCAGACAACTTGACCCTTGCAGTCATTTCTCCCCACAGCCTCGACGATGTCGAGCAATGGGTGCTGGAGTCTTTCTCCCTTGTTCCCCCAAGGACAGGAGAATGGGCACCTTCCCCATTTGAGACAAATGTGACAGATGCCAAGGCCTGGGGATTGAGATACTATGAGGTCGCCCCCCTAAGAGAGCTGCGGACTCTGGACCTGGTGTGGTTCATACCTTATGGGGTCCACACCGAAAACCGGTGCGGCCAAGCCCACCATCGAAATTGTGATTCTGTGTTGTAGTACTGGATTGGGAGCAAAGTCTGGAAAAAGTGCACAATGTGGGGCTGTTGGCATGCTGTGCTGTGATAGGTGAAGAAAGCACATGCTTGCAATCTGCTGTGTTGTTGTAGCAGCATATGCTCTACTGCACTTGCCAATGGCGATGGTGGGAACAAGCACTGTGGGAAAGTCATTGCGATTGTTGTGTGGTCAGGTCCTATACTTGGTAACATGTGTTTTATTCACTGTATCACCATCACTACTGTTCATTGCATGGGCTGGACGTTATGAAGGGTGTGTGAATGGCCCATTGAAGATATTCATGCTCTGATACTTTGCACACCTGACAGGTGCACTGTGTTTGGGTAGTTTGCAAAGATGGCTTGTGTTCAAAACACATTTTTGCGATGTAGTCAGCCATCCATTCCCGTCCATAGGGGAAAAGAAACGATAGTAAGAGAAGGCAATCACCTGGATTGCCATCAATTTATATCAGCAAAATGTGCTCTGTGCAGTTGCAAGCCATGGAGATGGGTTGGGCACCACGTTGGGCATGAAGGGGATGGGAGTGCTGCCAGCCATCTTAAACGAAAAGGCCTGATCCAATCTCTTGTTGCTGGTATTGGGGAAGAAGTGCGAAGGGGAGCAGGTTTTATGCTGTGGCACTGCAAAATGCAGCTCACCGAGAAAGGGCTTGACCATGTACAAGAAATCGTTGCAACAGTGTATGAGAGCATTGAGGTGAGTGTAGTGTCAATTGCAGGGAACACTTGCTATGTTGGAGCGGGAATGGGATGGTTAGTGTGGCTCTTTCGATTGGCTAACTTGTACAGGTTGTATAACAAAGGATTGATACTGAGTGGCGTGTTATCATTGAGCAACACCATCAGTACATCGGCCTTCCCCCACTTTGTGGTTGCATGTCCAAGGTGTACTGTGTCCACTCAGTGCTGTCCAAAACTTTCATGCTCTGTTCAAATATTGCAATGCCTGCAATGATGTCCAAGGAACCAGCTTCTCTCTGTATTGTTCGGCAGATTTTGAGGCGGCTGCCACCTGCAGCATGCCAAACAACATATACGGAATTGCAAGAGATTGAGCAGATTCGTTTTGACTACAAAAGCCGTGAGCAACCTGTAAACTATGCATTGGCCTTGGCGCTCAATGTGCGACATTATGAAGCCTCAGATCTTTTGACGGGACCAGCGCTCCTGCAGGAGTATGCAGGTGAGGCATACAAGCACTTTGTGCTAAACTGTCTGATGGGCTCTGAAAGAATCGCATGAGAGTCCTAAACTGTTGCACCCACAAATGCCAGAATGATTGTGCCACGTTGACAGCATCCTCAAAGTAATATTTGCATACAAGGCAGTGTTGCTGTTCTGCCCGCTGTTGTGGACACACTCGTTTACGCATCAGTTTTGCACAAAGCTCTTGTTACTTTGTGAGGTACAAGATGCTCCACATACCTTCAATCGTTGGAATTTAGACACGCCTTTAAGCCATGATTGTCGCCGTCTTGAGGTAGTCAGGGCGATGCTTTCACCATATCTGGGGAATGCGGCCAAAAAGATGGTGTTCATCACCAAAACTTACATGTAAACCTAACACTGGCTGCTTGATTTCTGCCTGACAGAGCCCTCCTTGAAGACTTTCCTGTCTTTCTTGGTTCCGGAGTATATGTCAGTGTTCGTGGTCAGCAAGCGTTTTGAAGGAACTACAACCGCCATTGAGGCAAACTACAGGGCCAAGTACTCGCAGATGACAATGCCCACCGATCTGTATGACCTGATCAACGACATCCGATCTGGCTGCCACCATGACACTGGTCTGCGGTTGGTCGATGCCTGCTGGGCCATACCTCACGATTTGTCATTGAGGCCGGTTGCATCGCCTGAGACTACTTGGTCGGATCCTCCAAAGGTGGTGAGAGATAGCAGCGCAACCAGGCTCTGGTATCGTCATGATGCCACGTTTGGGATTCCAAAGGTACGTTTTCCAACACTGAAAGTGCCACAGGTGAGTGAAATTGATTGCTTCTTTCTTAAAACGCTTCTTTTGGTGGGAACTAGCAGCTGCGTGGTAGTGATTGCACTGGAGATGTAATTACTCATTAATGTCAGAAAATCTGTCACTGCTCAGGCGCCCACTGCCTCAAATGCACATGTTTGGCATTCTCAGGTTGTGTTCTCATTCCAGGCTGGCCATTGTAATTGCATAGATGCTGTTTCCTCTGGCCTTGTCTACTTCCCTTGTCACGAACGGGTCGTCAGCCAGCAGTGCAACCACAAATTGAAATGGATGGAATGCCATTGATGTCGCTGTGTTGGATGTAGGCCAGTCTCCACATCCACCTTGTATCGCCATTCCCAGCAGCCTCCACACCAAATGCAGTGGCAGCTCGCTTGTTCGCAAGAGTTGTGACCGATGTGCTGCTGCCAACTGCATACAGCGCAGAGATCGTCAGCACGCACTGGTCGCTGACGGTCGTGGCCACTGGAATGCACATTCAGTTTTTTGGCTTCAACGAGACCTTAGTGCGGCTGGTGCCCATTGTCATGGCTAAGCTGACCAACCTGTCCCGCCATGAGATTGAAGACAGGTACAGAAGTTGGACTATGGCTGAATCAGAATGCGTTGTGGTGGTGACATTGCCCCGGCGGTACACATTTGGGCAGTTTCGTTCTGATGTTATATTGGAATGCTCAGCTTGCAAAATAGCAACACTGCGTGGTCTCAATCTTGTTGTGGCATCACTGTTCAGTGCCTTTGCTACACATGTTTGGCATTTTTGACACATTATGATCACAGTATGGTTTTGTTTAGCATTGTCACATGTGCATACAAATGTGCTCTGGCATGTTGCAGATTATTTTTCAGCCCCCTGCCACAATTTTCTCAGTGCCGATTGAAGTTTGTGGACTGAATCTGATCGAA